>JAGDQP010003439.1:77734-88878 GCA_022664845.1 Lepisma saccharinum | reverse complement strand
GAATTTTTTATTGCAATAAAAAAATACTACCGGAAATGTTCATTGAAGGTTGCAATTGAAATCTAGTACAAAATGTTGGTGTTCGTAGTATTTTAATCATTGAGTCTTGCATTCTTATTATAGCGTAGGAAGTGTGTCAGTTTTATTCAAGTTTCGAATAGAAAAACGAACATATACGAGGGTAGTCTAGAATATACAGTTCTTCAGACACCAAAGTTTAGAAGTTTCACTTGCAACTTATTTTAACCTTATCATTTAAACTTTTCCATTCACCAAATCAGTGGCTAGGTTACTATTGATACGTTGTTTAAAACATCTACTTAGAACATGAGTACGGCGAGAAATAACTCACTTAGAAAGAAAACTGTTTAACTACCGTTTTAAAAGCTAAAATTATTTTTGTTTCTATCTTTCTCTTTGACTTGGAAACAGGAGGCCTTCATTTCTTTCTAAAATATAATTTTGTCCTCAATTTTCCAGATTCATTTTAATGGACACCTTTTCACCCAATATAAGCGCAGGCTACCATTTGAGAAGGGTTCTTATCTCGCAATCGAAGGTGATGTCACACTTTCACTCATTAGGATAGAAGGGCGCTGTGGGGCTGCACGATGTAATTTGGTAAGTGGAAAAGAACAGTACGTTGGACCAGATTTTCCCTATCAGACAAATATTGAAGATGAAATGGGAACACAATGGGACGTTTCATCAGTTGTTCATTGATTTTAAGAAAGCATATGATTATGTGAAAAGGCAATAACTATACAATACCCTAGTACAGTCAAATTAGGGGAAATAATTTATAAAGTGTTGATACTTTACCATAATACTCGTTGGAGATCTAGTAGTGGGAAACAAAAAAGTTCCCCTCCCTAGGGGGTGCGCATTCCCCCTTTAAACCCCCCAAACAGATCCTTTTGGCGTTTTTTTTTTTAATTTCGACGCAAAACCACTCGATTTTCGACAACAACCTCTATTACAAAAAATGTTCCTCATAACATTCTCCACAAAGAAGGTAGCTACTGTGCATGTTTTGTGTACGAAGTATCGGTTTTCTCTAACAGACGCCGGAAAAAGGACGAAAATATGTAAGCATTTGATTTTGCTACCTTTACACTAGAGAGAGCCTGTGCTGAAGCTCAGTAGATGTCAACACAATATCGTGCATTTTAAATTACTTCTTTTTTTCTTTCTGGAACTTTAATTCTTGGGACCAAGTAGTAGGTACACTTAAAATTCAGCTTCTTGACGCCATTGGTCGTATTAAACAACGAGGAAAAACTTCACAGTTATGGATTAAGTATTGTGAGCTTGTTGAGCTGGCCTTGCATCTTATTCAGGCAGAGCGGATGGGAAATTGCGAACTCCATCTAAAGGATGTGAGGGCTATGCTTCCTATCTTCCATGCAGCAGGACACTT
Organism: Lepisma saccharinum; assembly: GCA_022664845.1. NCBI lineage: Eukaryota > Metazoa > Arthropoda > Insecta > Zygentoma > Lepismatidae > Lepisma > Lepisma saccharinum. Next base: position 87,458 of record JAGDQP010003439.1, on the reverse strand, counting down.
CCCCTACGCCAAGATTTGCCAGTTATACTTGCAGGAAGCCGGAAGAGTACCGTAAATTCACTATCGAAACCTATTTTGCCGTAATACGCTCTGATAAACGCTGGTGTGGAGTTTGGACCGACATGATCATTGAACATACCCTAATGAAAAACATGGAAAGCATTGGGGGTGTTTCACATGGAAGAGGCTTCATTGACAGTGTCTTGAATAGATTGATTTATAGTTTGAATGGATGGATGATATACGTGAAGCGATGGAAAAGTTCCGCAACACTCATGCAGTCTCCAGCAACCAATATGTTGAACTGAAAAGTGAAGTCGATGAGGAACTCATGAAAAAAATGAACTGTGGCTACAACAATCTTCGTTTATAGACAAGGAAGAACTCTATTCATTGTCATCTGGTTGCTTCTGAGGATGTAAACTACTACCGAGCTGTGTCAATTGGTGAATTATCTCTTCAAACCATAAGAACTGATAACATGAATGTTTTTGGCTCCTTCAAACTTAAGCGGTCGATCGTGGCAACAGCAATGTTTACAGCATCAAATACTGTTAGAGTTGACAAAGATATCACTGAAGTTGATACAACTGAGTTATTTCAAAGAATCCTGTGCGCAATACATTCACTAGATGATTTGAAAGATTGCTTCAAGTATGAACTTGCAAAGTGTCCTATGTCTTTATCCGACAGCAGTGGTCTCATGAGGAAAAACAAAATTCTTCAATGTACAATCTATGCCATCGCGTACCTGAAGGGAATATTGAAAAATCGAAGATGCATTTTTCTTTGTAATAGATGGCGGGTTCCTCATTCACATAATTGGATAAGATACTTTTGAGAATAGGTATCGGTATCGTGTATCTCGATGTTTTTGATTAGTATCTTTTAGATACTTTTGCGATACCTTTAACAATAGTATTTATGCTAGTTTTCTTCAATACTATGATGTTCATTTACGTGTACTACTTACGGCTCTAATTCTCTAGCCCACGGGATTCGGAATCGTGTGAAGACTTGAAAAGAAGAGAAGAAGACGGGATTCGGAAATGTTTGTTAACTGGAAATGATACTTTTCCGTTATCCTATTTAGAACTTCGGGTCTATTTGCAAGCTCATTTTAGGTTCTTATTCCTCATTGGTCTGTGGTTCCCCAATGACGTTAGAGAGTTTAGCAGGGCTTGTACAGCATAACTAAAGGAATGAGGAACAGTGAAGGGCAGATACGATATGATACCATTCCCATTTTAATGGGGTAAATGATAGAGATAAGATTACAAAATTTCAAACCTTCAAAGCAAAATGTCTTTTATGTTTGTCAAGAGAAGTTCATTACAACAAAAATAAGTCGTCTTTGTTGAATTTAAAAACGCACATGAAGGTAAGCGTAATTTTGTATCCATGAAAACTAAAAATGCGGTGATTGGCATGTTTTACCAACAAATTGTTACTCTCGTTGGGTAGAATGGTACTTTAACTGCTTCTGTTATAAAACCGAGGCGACGTCCAAATGCATGATGGGTAGATGAAATCAAGCATTTTTCAGGAGCTACATGGATGAAGATAGCAGGAGACCGTGATATGTGGAAAGAAAAGGGGGAGAGCTTCATCCAGCAGTGGATAAAAACGGCTGAATATGATCATGATAAAAATATATAACAATATTAATATTTTTGATGTAGTTTAAATAAGAAAAGAAACGAAAGAAAGTACGTATGAACTTGAAAATAGGAGAAAATCAAATGCTTACATATTTTCGCCATTTTTTCGACGTCTGTTACAGAAAAACGGCACTTCTTACACAAAACGTGCATAGAACCTTTTTTGTGGAGAATTTTATAAAGAACACTTTTGTAGTAGAGGTTGTTGTCGAAAATCGAGTGGTTTTGCGTCAAAATAAAAAAATAACTTAAAAAAGGAGAGCTGTTTGAGGGGCTGAGAGTGGGACGCGCACCCTCTATTGGAGGGAACTTTTGTTTCCAACTACTAGATCTCCAATGAGTATTATGGCAAAGTACCAAAACTTTATAAATTATTTTCCCTATTAGGCCTTTTTTTTTGGTCCAATTTGACTATAGTATAATTTGCAATTTCTAAAAAAAAAAAAAAAAAAAAAAAAGTTCAACTAGTAAGGATGTCTCTCAGCGACCCCATCATCAGAGTAAGGATAGGTAAGAATAAATGTCAGATGGTTTAGAGATTCGCAACGGATTGAAACAAGGTGATGCTGTTTAACTTTACATTGGAATATGCGATTCTGAAAATAAAGGGGAACAAAACGGGACTAACATTGAATGGCTTAAACCAAATGTTCGTATGCGTGGATGATGTAGATTTAATACAGGACGATAGAATAGAATGGAGCCATATGGTATAGAACATATCATTTTTTTAAAAAATTACAAATATAGATTATACTCATTTGATTACTAATATATGAATTACTTATTTGCATTCTTAAAACATAATTGATATAGATGTACTACGAAGTAACACCAATGTTGTAGTAGAAGCTTGCGATAAGATAGGGATACAGGTGAAGTAGAGAACAAAATACATGATAATCAGCCGAAACACAGAGGAAGAAAAATATTTTCGGATATATTTTTAAAATATACCCTGATTGGATATACGAATATATTTTTTTCTTTTTCAAAAAACGCTGTTCAAATATTTTTTCTGTTGTGTGGGAATTTGACGCCAGACCCATCTGTTATCGTTGCCGTAAACTAGAGTGGATAAGTAAAAAATACCTTACCTAACCAGTGAATAGTTCCTGAACTTTTTAAAATATGAAAATGCGTATACGTATAAAAAAGTTTTTTTTTCTGAAAACATCACCCCATCGGGAAGCGAACCCGGGTTACCGGATTAACTGTCCAATGGGGTAGCCACAGCGCTAAAGCGCCAACTTACAAGCGATTGCTTGTCAGTGTTCTTTATGGAGCACAGCTTCACGACATGCTCACCAGTAAAAACGAAGTGACTTTTTCTCATTGGGGTAGTTTTCTGTTTTTAATGACGTGATCAAGGATGTTAGAAGACTTTTGTCAAACATCCTTGGACGTGATTTGAGGACAAAAGAACATCTGTTATTGTTTTTTTTTTCCTGCCTAATGCAGTGTTCAAAATTTATTGTATCAAATATATATTTAAAAAGCTAACAATTGTTTCTACTTTCTCTTACAGATTAAGGACTTTACTGTTTCTATGATCCTCTCGGGATTTCATCTTAGAACTTCAGGAATACATAATGCATTGACAGGACTTTTTTCACGAGAAGTGACAACAGATATGTGAAATTCTCAGTACTATTAAATATTTCTGAAATTCACCTAGTTCACTGTATGACTTAAGAATTATTTGTACTTAGTGTTCAATATTTGTTAACTGAAGAATACGAAAATAAATTCTCTTTAATATTTTTACTTTGTATGTATATGAATTATACTTGGGATTTATATTGATACTATTCGGCAACAGTGTGCCGTTTCGTTTTTATTTAGTAACCGCAAGATATAAACAGATTTTATAGTTACCAAAAGATATGAGAACATATAATCCGAAATTGCGAGTGAGGTCCGCCCTCATGATGATGAACGATTATGGCTAGAACTACAGTTCTTATGTTTGAAACAATACTTGTAGCAATATTGTGGTTAACGAGGGTGGCCCTCATGAGGTTGACTCGACCATATCACTTTGATTCTAAACTTATTATCTTCAGAGATAATCGACCATCTAAATTGTCCATTGAATTGCAATGGTGGTAGCACTGGAAAATTTAAAAGCAAAGCACGCGGCAACTCACAGTACAGTGTTGTTCGACGGGTTGACGACCTCCAAGTGGTCAAATTTGGCATTATCATTAACAGCTATTTTAGGTAACACACCCCTAACGAGGGGTGACATGTAAAATATTAAGAGAACGACTGACATTGTCGAATCCATAGTTTTCGGGGTCACTGAGATGACAGCCCCCATCGGCATAGGGGGAAGGGTGACAACATATTTTATTCACCCCGCACCAACGGACGGGCAAATCATTATCTAAAGACATGCGTCAACATTTTTGTTCATAGCTGTACCCATAGACGTAACGTGAGAGTTTTAAAACCAATAAACTGAAATAATGAAAGCATTAGGAAAGGTTCTGTTAATAAAAAAACAAAGTATAATGAATATCTGATAATTACATCTTTATTTCCTTGTGACTAATAGAACAGTCTTGTAAATTGTCATGAAACTGAATAATATAATGAAAATTTTAATGAGTATAATAAAATTTATTTACAATAATGGTAACTTATCACCAAAAGCTTTAAAAAAAATAAATAAACAAAATATTACATAATCATATAAACAGAAAATCTTATTTATATCATATATTTTTTCATCAGAATTAGAAAAAAAAAATGATACCAGATTCCTATTCATGGAAAGATAATGTAATAAGAAAAAAACACCTCTTCGATAATATCGTTAATGTCAAAAAGTGGAACGAACATGAATGAGTTCGTTGAAGAGCCAGTTTCTGTGAATTGTAAATCCGTTTTTAAAAAGCTGCAGTAAAATTGGTACAAATGCGTTTTCTACCGCAGGTTATTGCATTTCGGTAATAGCTTCCATCCCCATATTTAATTAAAAACCTGTATGTATATATATAGAAACAACACAACAAAGACAGAACCGAAAATATTCTGGATTTTTTCTTGGCTACGTGAAGGACTTCTTACCACATTGTGACTAATACAAGAGGCAAAGTTTTGGTATGAATGTTGATTCTTCTGGGCTTTGGTGCCAACAATTTGTGCATATTAAGTTGCCGATAGATAAAGAACGTTACATGAAAAAGGGATAAGTACTATTTTCACTTACTTTGATTTAACGTAAAGACAGGTGTTACAGTCGACTATCGGTGGTCACCGTTGCATATAATCGATGTGCCTTTTTTACATTCTGTATTCCGTATGACTCCGATTGATACAAGTTACCAAAACATGCAGAAAACTAGTAAAAAAAAAATCAAATGGAAATATCAACGTTCTTCATATTCCTTTCGGGTTCCTTCCAAGTAACCTTATCAACACCATTCTAAAATGTCTGCTGCCGACTACCTAGTCGTGGCGTAAGTTCTGTCCCTACGTACAGAGAATCATTACAAGTTGCACTAACGAGTTTGCTTATCTTTACTGAATAAGCTTTGAAAAACTCCGAAAGGATCAGCTTGTTGCTGATAGTCCAACTTGTATGGGGTAATTAGAGAGAGCTCTGATCACGTTAGACAAGACCAATAAGGGCCAGTTCTACAATCGACGCCTAATCTTCTGACCAGGGCTAAGTTGACGCCAAGTCTCATTCTGCGTACTCTCATTGGCCAAAATATGACTTGGCCTAGACTTAGTCCTGACCAGAAGCTTAGCCGTCGATTGTAGAACTGGCCCTAAGTCTCCAGTTGAGATTTTTCAATGAAACATTTGGAAATTAACCCAAACATTCGCTTATCGGCCCATCAAGCAGTTCGTTATGTCGTGCCTGGCGGAGGGTTACGAGAAAACTAGGAGCTTTGAAACTAGTATCCAACCGAATTCGTCGAAATCTCATTTCCAAACAGAAAATCCCAGTAAGAAACATGTCCCGCACCATAATACAAGACTTTAAGCTTCGTATATATTGAAAACAAATAGAATTGCGCATGACTTCAGCTTAACGAAAGATACAAGCTATAAAAGCGAAGAGTTCTTCATCATATTTTTAACAACTAGATCGATCGGGTTGATGCGCATAGCTCTTGAAAAAAGAAAAACAAAAAACGAACGTGAAAAAAAATACTACCACCCTCTTTAGTTGATAGTTTGGTCGGAAGTGGCATACGAGGGGGTCACTCATCTGCATTTCTGCAAATAGGGGGGTAAAAACGAAGAGAGTGAACTACCAAAGTGAGGTTCTTAAGAGGAAATACTCAAGGCTTCAAGTGACATCTTGTTTATGGAAGACCACTGCATATTCCAACAGGACTCAGCGTCGACATACAACACGCACACAATATAGGCTCGAGACTAACGTGCAAAATTCAATGTTGTCGAAAACTGGTCTCCAGGAAGCCCAGACCTTAATCCGTTTGTTTAATGCCAACGAAACACTTTAGAGAGGACACACTACAGTAAATCTTCCCGAAACATCGAGGCACTAAAGGCCGATTTGATGGAAGGCAGCAGCCCCGATACCTCAAGAAGTGTCCCGACCGTTTGAAGAAGTGTATGAAGGGACATATACGAATAAACCGTTCAATCTGTATCGTGTTCTTCTATAAATTAACCGCATTTGCATAAGGGACAGAACTTTGGCATGACTATGTAAATACAACGACCCGTACGAAAGCTTTCCGTTTCAATGCACACAGAGATCTTATTCCACTTCTCCAATACCGAATATATTAAGAAACTATTGTCATGTACATATAATTCATTCAAGTCTCTCAGATTGTAAAATAAGTCAGCCACATTTCTTCTACCTTAGTGGCTTTTCGTCAGGGCACTGTTTTACTGTGCAGTTGCACCTTATCGACAGAAGTTTCCTTTCTGGAACGTCACACTGTCAGCTAATTTTCAACCTAATCATAGAGCAGCTTAAGGACTGAAATCTCTATTAAACTGCTTAGAACCTCGTGTCCTTTGTTTAACTGAAGACAAGCTGGTCGACTGGGATTAAAAAATCCATCTTCTATGGGCTAGCGTCGTTATTGAACGAGACATATCAATGTCATCGTTGTTAAAATAGTTTATTTCTAGTTGCACGGATTAGCACTCGACCCCGTAGAGGAACGGATGAGCTGAGCTTAGAGAAATGTTCTTATAGACAACATGTGTGAACTGCATTATTAATACATCATCATCTACATTTTTCGTTAATAGAATTAAACTTAGGACCACCAATATCATCCAATTATGTACGTGAATTGAGATTCATTCACTACAGATACGACTCATGCGAATGTACGACAAATGGAAGAATGGCTGATACCACATGTGTTCATCCAAAATGTTGAAAAGTACATTGAAAATAAGGCCTACGTGCACAGTTTCATTTATATATATATATATATATATATAAAAGTCACAGTATTTAATTCGATCGAATTAAGCGTTTTTAGCTGATTGAAGGTTGAAAGAGAACCTTGTTTTAACACCACAGTAGTTTTAATGAAAATATCTCAGCTGGGCCACATTTCGATCACCTAATGGAGGGGGGAGGGGATCTCAAAGTCTCAAATACTTTTTGTCAGTGGTCCAAATTGGCTAAGCAGGAAAAAAAATCGGACCAAAGGATATAGCGTTATTGTTTTGCAAGTTGTACTAGTAACAAGAAACTTTAATACAAAATAGTTTGAGAGACATTGAACGATCAAATTACTTCTTGTACTTGTTTCGGGGACAGTCAAAATAGCTACGCGGGTCGTAGGTTAGAGACCCCTGACATAATGAATCGCGACTGAGTCGAGAAAAATATAGTGACTAATTTTTTTTATCAGCGTCTCCGCACAGGTCTGTCTTATATACTTGGAAAGAACCTTCCAGTTAACAACAGCTTTGTGGATTGAACTAATGTTTAATTAGACAATTAAAAAGAGTCTAGAAATGTCTTTAGTACTTAACTTGGCTTTGCAAAGTTAATTTCAATTTATAAGGCATTCTTGTCTACCTCGAATTACTAACATTGAAAATCTATAGACTACCTTAACATTGAATAGAATTAAGATCCAGCCAGTGCAGCCTTTGATTAATTCCCTGTAATTATTCATGCTTCATAATTAGTACTGTAATTATTCCTGTAATTATTCAAGTATGCAGTGAGCTTCTTTTCCCTAGTCGATAATCTTAACTTTCTTTTCTGGTCTGAACAGGCTACTTTCATCTAAGCACTTCAAATCTAAGGATAGACGGCCTTCGGTAATCACTCTTCCGGGGTAAGGTATCTCCCTGGAGTTTAGCCAGAGTACCATCCAGGTATTTGCTTGGTAAAACAGTAACGAAACGTATTAGGATGGCCAACACCAGGGTTGTAACTCGCGTGCATCCTCACGACCGTAGTTAAGTTGGTAGATCGTTGTTTGTCTTTGCATTCTGGAGGTCCTGGGCTCGATACCAGCAGTCGTCCATTCTGACAGGTTTTTACACGAGTTTCCTCTGTCACACCAGGCAAATATCGGGATTGTACCTTCAACTTAGGTCCTGCCGTACTCCTTCCCACATCCTTTTCCCTACCGTACCCGGACAAGCCATAGATCCTTAAAGCTCACACGTCACAGGTAACGTTAACCACTAGGTGAACCGGTCAGTGATCACTGATCTCCTGCACTATTCGAGTTCGTTCCTCTGCAAATATTCTGCGAGCATTAAAAGCACTTTTCACTGACTACAAAAGTCCACTTCAGCAATGCAATTATGGTAAAGACATTAAAAAACAATTTGAAAAAGAACAGCTTTTGAAAAAACGAATCAAAATCGAAAGAAAATTAAAAGAAAGGAGAAATCATAAGGAACAAAAGATATTATAAGAATAGTACTATTTAAGATAGGACAGTTTACTTTGCTATTTTTGAAAATATATTACATGTAATGAACAGAAAACTGTTTCTTTTTTTATTATTAAAATTAACAACAATACACGAAAATTAAAAAAAAGAAGAAGAAGAACAAAATGGCAGTACGGTCAAAATAAACCCTTGTACAAAGAAAGATCAGTACCAGACCAGCTTACACAACAAATTCCATTACTGAAACGAATACATGTTTACAAATGGTTACAAAAGAAAAGTAGTCCAAAACAGGACAAATAACAATCGCTGAAAATGAAAATCAGTACACAAACACTAAAGAAATCTCACAAAAACTATGGACATATTGAAATATAACAACCCGAAATTGCACTTCATTTTGCGTTATTTTTTTTAATGCACCATATTTTCTGTAATAATTTACCACATTTTTTTTTTACAATAATTTCTACAAAAGTATTTGAGACTCTGCTATTACATGTGAACATAAAACATACATGCACATAATATACAATTCAAATTATGTTTTTATTTGCTCTTAAGATCTGAGACAATTCAAAAAAATACTCTGTTCTTTCAAAATAATAAAATAAGATAAATTATGCTTAACCATTCACGCATTTAATTGTTAACAGGTCACTTAATATCATACAATAATCATTCTTCCAAGAGATACCGCCACAACCAAATAATTTACAATTTAAAAATAAAGGTTAATTTGGACTTATTTCGTTTAACTTTCATTACCACATATTATCAAACACTTTCCGTATAATTATCACAGTCCGTGCTTGTTGAAATATAGAAATTACAAATACGCGCCATTGTAAAAGCACAAAGCTCTTTTAACTAGTGATGACTATTACAGTTCTAAGTAGCTTTAATAATAATTTAATGGAAGCTTTGATAACAACAACAATGTAAGTCAATATACATATTTTACATTTCAGTCAGAATACTCGCAATTTCATGATTGACATTCGAAATAGAACCAAATTCCGCAAATCACGTCTCGTTGTCGCAAAATTACTCCTCTTCGCTGCTGCTCGAACTACTCGAACTACCGTGATGAAAGCCTTTATGCAGAGCATATGCACCAAGCCCAAGGCCTGCCGCAGGAATTCCGTATTTTAAGGCCTTTTTATGCGACTTCTTGTGAGCTTTCAT
>JAGDQP010003439.1:56766-72734 GCA_022664845.1 Lepisma saccharinum | reverse complement strand
ATATATATATAAAGTTAGTACTACTTTCTATTACCGATATGCTATGAATTAAATTCACTTTAATGGTCTAATTTCTAATTATATCTTTTGTTAGCTTGTAATAAACCTGAGGGTAGAATAAAGGAGTTTCAGGGAGTCCGCAGCTCGCAAAAGTTTGGGAACCACTGATTAAGCTCTCTCTCGCACAGTCTAAGAAATTTTATATTTAGGGGTAAAATGCAGCATTCAAACTGGTCAAAGGAACGTGCGGGAGTTGTTGGGAGGAAGTAGATTGTGAAAACCTTGAAATCCATAACCCAAACCTGTACTCACACTCCCTAAGGCACCTAGAACACCTGTTGTGCCTAAAACATCAACCGCTTTATCAAGAACTCCCCCCAAGCCCTGCGGCTGAGGTTGCCTTGGTTCACCATACGGATAATATTGTGGCTGTTGCGGCTGCTGTTGGTGCTGAAAGATTACAGTACATATTCAATGTTCAAACCATAAAATGACCAAGAATGAAATACATCACTGACAAAACTTCAAGCCATGCTAATACATTGTATATATGATGTTATTTTTCCATTTGTAGCTTTAAGATCAATCAATGCGGTTCTAGAACTAAGTTTCATCCAAAAGCAATTTGAATTTACAAATACTTCAAGTAAATGTAGTAATGCTATGAGTCGCCGTGGCTCAGACGGTTGCGCGTCTGACTACGAATCGGGTGGCCCGGGTTCAAATCCCATGCCTGGCGCTCAGCCTCCTATGAAATTGAGTACCGGAGTGTCCTTGGTATTCCTGGGCACCTTGGGAAGATAAAGGCAGTCGAGCGTGGGACTGACCACCCCACCTCACTTCGTACCGTAGGTCAAGAAAATGTGGAGCACCACCTCCACACACCCCATGCGCATGTCACGGCGCGTGCGTGTCGCTTTACTGTTTTTTTACCTTTTTAAATGTAGTAATGCTGAAGATGTTTAATCACGAATTTTAATTACAGAGTGCGTACGTAAAATGAATCGCAAATATTCTTTGGTTTTCAACAAAAGAATGATTTCAAACTAATGTTTTTTTTTTTCTTTTTTTTTTTACACGAATAAATTTTAGTTCTAAAATAGGCGCTCGTTAACCGGCATTCTTCGAATCGGCACCAATCGAGCCGCTTGCGTTCGGATTTTTTCGGGTCGATTCGGCCTAGGTTCAAGAGCTGGAATCTGATGGAGGAGCAGCAGCCACGGCAGATGACGTCTCGTAGAAACAGGCTTCTGATGCATGAAATACATTTATAAAATTGACGTTTGAGAATCCGGCACGGCCATGGTCCTGAACGTGACTGATTACAGAATGTCTACTGTAATTAAATTTAGACTACGTGCTATGCAATTTTGTTTTAGCTCAAGATGAGAACAAAATAAAAATCCTGTGCGGATTACATTTGCTTTGGTTTCTATATTCTCTTGCTTTTTATAACCCGGAGAGATTTTTTAAAAGCGAAAGCAAATTACCTTTTATCGCCAATATTTCTCAGCCAAGTTCTTTTTCGGGTTAAATATCTTCACATTCTTCTAGAACAATAAATGACTGCGTGGAACAGTGGCATATCCCTAATTCAACATAGTATCGGAGATATAAGTACAACGTTGTCACAATGTATTATGAAATGGAATGACGTTACCAGATACTAAAACAAAAGGACTTAGTTGAATAACTCTATGTTTGGTTACATTTGGGGAGTTATTTATTTAAATGCTTGTTAAAATGTTAAAAAAAAATATTTTAAAATATTGTGTTGCATTTTACTTATTAAACCACAACTTACTTAACAAGCATTTCTCTAAATTTAATACTGGTTGTTTTCTCCCCACATCTGGGTACAAAACAGATTCCCATAAGACCGAATGGTACATGAAAGAAAAGCTACCATTAAATTTAGATCAATGCTTGTTAAATAAATCGTGGTTTGACGTAATAAATAAAATACAATAAAACAACACAATATATTTGATCATTTATTTATTTATTTGGCCTGAGCCAAAGATGACAAAAGGCCTTAAATCAAATTCTATTAATTATTTATTTTAACCATATTTCACGTTTTAATAAACATTTAAATACGTAACTGTCCCCACTCAGTGGTAAAGCATAGGCGTAGCATTCTGGAGGTCGTGGGTTCGATCCCAACGGCCGACTTAGCTGAAGTTTTCCCAGGCTTTTCCCTAAGTCACACCAGGCAAATGCCGGGATGGCACCTTTAACATAGGCCCTGGCCGACACCTTCCCGAACCCATTCCCGGTCTGAGCCTTCAAACATAACTCTCCCCCCAAAAAAACTAAACGTACAGTTAACAACAAAGTTTTATTGCTTTAGTATCTGCTAACAACATTCCATTTTCCAATACACCGTGGAAACGTTGTATCTACCTTGTTTCCGGATCAGAACCACCATTTTATTGGTCTCACCAGCATAGAACACGAACAATGGCCAACTTTGAGCACGGCTTTATTTAACCCTTCATATTTTTACCCTACCTTCTCAAATGATGAAGCCAAGATATCAGCTGGCGAAACTTGTAGTGATTGCATTCGTTCTATTCTTGTGCGATTCCGTGGCAGCGAGGATGGAGTAACAAGTTGGAAGTAAGTTTATTGTTAGTTCACTATGGTCAAATCCATAACCTCGATTTGACCACAGGGTGCCGCGGTGGCTCAACCGTCAGAGAGCTCACCTCTGGCGCTAGGGGTCATCGGTTCGATCCCTGTTCATGCCATGTGGGCTTTGTGGTGGACAAACATCACGTGCGTCGGTTTTCTCCCGTTTCCTCCCACTTTCTTCATTCCACGAATCAATCATCCATCCGGCCTGAGATAAAGCTGCCTAAAGGCCTTAAAAATTCAATTCAAATTCGATTTGACCACGGTTTCCGATGCATCATTATTTCAGTGGTTATGAAACACCCAAAACTGCCTCTAGTTTCATTTGCAGAAAAGATACGTCATATGTTTTCACTTCTGTGATTGGTTGTTGAGCAGTCCAAATTAAGAGAATCCACACACACGTCACAATCCAGGGAACCTATGTATAGCTTTATCCTTCTTCCGCGAGTGCGCATGTACACAACAGATACCACAACGAATTATTTATCATCATGTTAAGATATTTCAATTAAAGCTAGTGAAACATATTCACAGATGATAAAACCTTCAAGAAAACACAAAAGAATATAAGAATGTCAATGATTTCTTAAAAATAAAAGTTACGCTATTTCTTGAGCACTTAGGTAAATATCATTTACAAAAGGGGGTATCATGCGGAACAAATACACAAAACGCAACTAGGAAGATTATTACATCGTTGTGAAACATGCAAACCTTTGCACAATTAATTTTTTCACTTCTGAATTTTCGTACTTATATTTAAGGGGTCAAGAAGCAAAGGGATACAAGTGACACTGACAAATAAAAAGATAAGTTAGAGCTCCGATTCTGCTAACAATCGCAACGGCTCCGGTCCCTTAATAACATTTTAGCCACGGAAGCATTAATTTCTATAAAACAGGCTGGCAACACTGACAACTGCAAAGCTTAGGTTCGGGGAAATCCACAGTACTTGTGTCGAATAATGTTTGTGCCAAGTTTGGAACAGCTAGGTCTAACTAAATGGAAGCAATATGAACAATTGTTTTTTTTTTTACAAAATGAAAATGGATTGGCAACACTGAACCACAACATCAATCAGGATGGCTCCAGAGGCTCTGAGCTAGTGTCACCAAGACCTTTATAACGACACCTCAAAGCATTTCTCTACACCTTGTAGTTCCTGGGATTTATTTTCTGGACAAGGACGGACACCATGAGCGGGAGTAGGCGGTCCCTTTTGCAACAGCTATGGTGGTATCAAGTGACCTAAAAATGCTTGAGGTAATCTTTTATATGTAACCCGAATAAAAGATTACTTCAAACTTTTTTTTTCTTTTTAATTTTTAAAATATCACTTATAACTCACAGCTTTTGGAGTCGATATTTATGATGATAAAGGAATTTCTTTAATTTACTACTGATTAAAACTTAACTGAAGATTATCACTGCCCGGTAATTAATCCTCATACTAGTTCAATGTAACTTAACCCCGATTAATTAATTACCATTACCTGACGGTTCAACTTTGGTACACTCCAACATAAAGCCAGTCACTGAAATTTATCGGTATCGAAAGTCACGAAAATGTATTCATTAATAGCAAGTTTTATTCTAGAAACAGTTTCTTTTCCCGGAAGATATAAATTCAATTTACTCTCGAACAGAAGCCATCATGCAATACAGCATTTGTAGTTAAACGTAAGATCTATTCCCAATCTTGCTACCGTTATTTTATCATATCACAGATAAATCATGTATGTTACAATCACTCTTGTTATTTACATTGCAAATTTCCTATTTGTTAAGCAAAATGTTACACCCATAGCGATTGTTATTTGGATGGTTATACCCGTATTTCGTGCATTAAAACAAAACACGTATACGCAAAAAGGACAAAAATTTAAAAAACAAGAAACCCTTTTCCAGAAACACCATGCGGTTAGAACAACTCCCAGAAAAACTAAATGCAAACCTGTACTCACACTCCCTAAGGCACCCAGGACACCTGTTGTGCCTAAAACACCAACAGCTTTACCAAGAACTCCACCCAAACCCTGAGATTCAGATTTACTTGGTTCACCATACGGATAATACGGCTGCTGGTGATGATGGTGTTGTTTCTGAAACATTACAGTACCTTCAACTTTTCAATTCTTACAATTAGTACACGTTCAGCCATGGCAAATACTGTATAATATAGTCAACTTGAGTCAAACTTAATACTTTCTATAACTGCGCTCCATACTAATTATTTTTCGTCACTTGCGGTACGCGGAAGGTTGTGTCTGATTTCAAAAGTACGCCGGATCCGCAGCCACTGTAAGTTATCATTTTTTTATGAAAGTAATGTATGTGATAAATACCTCTGCATGTGCCATGTGGACTTTGTGGTGGACAAATACCGTGTGCGTGCGTTTTCTTGGAGTTCTCCCGTTTCCACCCACTTTCTTCATTCCACCAATCATCCCATCCTCATCCATCGGGTCTGAGCCAAAGTTGCCTAAAGGCCTTGAATTTTAATTCGAATTTAAAATGTGATAAATACATACTAAAGGTAACAACATCTATTCTTTCATACTGCCTGATAGCAGAAAAGATTCCTCAATTGAAGATCGACGCATGAGTGGAGTGCCTGGACCTCGTAAACAGCAATGATGAGTTAGGAGAATGTCTAGACGAGAGGAACATTTCATATACACAGAGACTATGCCGTGGTAGCGTAATTGTAGCATACCTAGCTGGTAACTTGGAGATCTGGGTTCAAATCCCGGTGGTGTGACCGAGAAAAATCAGAGACAAACTCTTATTCAGGACGTTATTAAATATTCTGGCTCATCGGTATAATCACGCAATTTTAAATATTAACACTGAAAATTCCTTAATATTATTTAGTGGTACGGCGAAAGTATGAATTTCGGTTTAGTGGTACGCAAGTCTAAAAGTTTGAGAGCCCCTGCAACAGTACATTAAAATTTGAGCAATTTATTCCAGCCACGTAAATTGAAAATAATAATAATTACACGACAAATGGAAAATCGCTCAAGTTTCTACCATACGCCAATGCAAGTTAGTCAAATAATAGTTACCCAAGGTTGCGGAACACATGTAGTTTCACCACTACTGCAAAAAAATTGGCTTTACAAACCAAAGAACTTTGGAATTCGGCCCGTCACAACTCAGTAAAGCTATTACAAGCTGGGAGCTTGGCATGCCACGTCTCAGCTGAAATTCGAAGCCAGAAATAAAGTCAAGGTTCCCAGAACGAATTCCCTCTCTTTTCCAGTGTTTCAAGGTCATTAATTTACATGAGTTGGCAACGTGGTCGCTCCTTAGCCCAATCCTCTGTCCGCTTCCACTCCTATTATGTGAACACGCCGTCAGAGAAACGTTGCCATCTATCTATGCGCCTTCTATTCACACTCTTTTCGAGTAGAGTGAAAATTACAAAGTAATAACTTTTTTTCTAAAAAGAATCAAACGGCCGCTCAAAGGATGTTACATAACCCATGCTGTCATTTAAGAAAACTGAAAGATTTGCCACGAGCCCGCAGCGAATGAGGCAGCACGCTTGAATTTATCACAGTAATTTGTCCCCTTGAAAATTAATGTTGACTTGTTTCGGGATTTTTCATAGAAACTACTAAGTTACTAAATAAAGAGACTGGAAAGTTTTTGTTGAAACTCAAAAAGGGGTTCTCGAAATTTTCTTTCAAGGGGTCTTTTGACTGTGGTTCATCGCTTACTTATTCATTGTCGACTTCCCTATCTCTTGGCTTTGTGAAAAGATGCTCTTTTCTGCTAATGTACCGCTGACCTCACTGTAAAACAAAGAACTGAAAGCGTTCTCAAGTTACGCCTACTTTCATTAACTCAGTACGGTTTCTGATTATCCAGCCACAAATACACACACATGCCACAAAAGACGACGCTCAATTTTCGCTATCTGTCAAATATAGGTGAGAGAAACAGAGGAGAAAACCAAACCATTGGTCCACAATCACGATTTTGTAAGGATTAAAATAAAAGAGCCGCCAGCCCATCAATGACCCGTCAAAAGAAAGAAAAACAAATTAAAAACTCACACATATATATATCTATCTTATTACATTGTTTCTTAACATTTTTCTGTCTGTGTGTGTGTGTGTGTCACGAGAGCGAGAGAGCGCGCGCGTGCAATTTGCCCGCGTATGTGTAACTAAAAACTGCTATAATACCGACCGACTCTAAGGAGCATAAACGGGACAAAAGTCCAAAGCTACAAAAAGGTCGCGGTGGAGACGACGTTCCATTTTATTCCTCGAAGTGTTTAGGTGAACTGTACTCGTGTTCTCATGCACATCCGAAGATGTAATGTAGTCTACTTGGCGTACTGGGCTATCTTCGCACAAACAGCACTCCGCCCCCTCCTTAAACAACTATCTTCACTCAATGTGGCGCACCCTGTTCACTGGTGTGACTGCTTAATAAGTGTGTTGAAGCGGTTGTACACTTACCTGCTGCACAGAATTATTTACTATACAATTGTTCTTCCACAGAAATCACCACTTTACTTGAATATTCCACGATACTTCCTACCAAAATCAATTTCACTGAGATTTCCAGATTGTTTATGAATCCTGGATTTTCCATAGCACGAGAACAGTTTAAAATACGAAAAACTGTCTCAACAATATATTATTCCCTTCAAACAAGGCATTATTAATTTCTATGGTAGCATATTTCTTTCTGTCTGGGTAACAACTCCGAGAATTCTTTTAGTGAGACCCCATTATTTAGGAACACCGAAATAATTCAAACCATCAAGTATCGTCAAAAGGAGGGCAAAACCTACGAAACCAGACCTCAAAATATGACCACTTAAAAATGAAGATAACAGCAAATGGGCTGTTTTCCCGATGAAATCATGTTTGGAGAGCCACCTAAGCGAAGAAAACAAGGTGGGTAAATTCAATATATTACAATGTTGTAATTACTGTACCTACTGGAAAATAAAGACTCTTATTTTTAAAGTTTTTTAAACTCTTTCTGGTACGTTTCACCAATCTTGGTTAAGAATTTAACGAAATGCTAAGTTATTTTAATAGCTTTAATATAATGCGTATGTTACATTCGTAAGAAATCCAAATTTTGAAATTTATTTATGGCATTCAGGCATCTAAGGCTCAGGTCTGGATTGAGGAGGGGCAAGGATGCGGGAAAGTGTCGGCCAGTCCTAAGTTGAAGGTACCATCTCGGCATTTGTTGGTCTGACAGGAAAAATCAGAGTCAGGATGGTTGGCTGCTCAGATTAAACCCACTACTTCTCAAATGCTAAGCCAACGCTCTACACTGGGCTAGGGCCACTTGGTACATCCATAAGAATTCCCGTGATCTTAAGTACAGTTTAAATCTACAGTAAGCCTAATTACAAGTGACATGTTACGTATTACCGGGGATCCGCTAGCTCTTGCCCAAGGTGAATTCCACCCCTCTAGGTCTTGGTGAAAATAATGCGATGGTACGAGGGCAGGTCAATTCTAAACAGGCTTCAACCGTTTCTTAAAATGTCATCGTATTATATGTATTAATCAGTGAAATCATTCTTTTGGGGTGGAAACATATCTGGTGTAGTAAAAAGTAATCCATTATTTTGCCAACAGATGCTTTCAGTGATCTCTAGCTCGCGTTGTATAAGTCCGATCGGGTTCAACGAGATGGCGTTCAAAAGACAAGATTGCGTACTACAAACACACTTCAGATAGTTGTGATGAGTTGACTCAGTGTTGTGAGCGCGCGCGTCAAAATGGACACTAGCAAAGAGAAAATACGCTATATTTTACAGTTTTTCTTCGATAAAGGCGAAAACGCAAGCCAGGCGGCTGCAAATGTGAATAGTGTTTATGGTCCTGATACTGTAACAGCCAATCACGCGCAATTTTGGTTTCGTCGATTCCGTGCCGGTAATTTTGACGTCAAAGACCACGCACTGGAAGGCCACGTGTCGAAAATGTCGATAAAATCATGGACATTGTCGCGTCCGACCGTCATGTAAGCACTGTTTCGATTGCCCAAGAGCTAAACATTGCACAAAAAACCGTGTGGAGCAATTTGCATAAGGATGTATAGAAAAAGAAGCTTGATGTATGGGTGCCACACGAGTTAACGCAAAAAAACCTCATGGACCGAATTTCCATCTGCGAATCGCTGCTGAATCGCAACAAAAGCGACCCATTTCTGAAGCGGTTGGTGACTGGTGATGAAAAGTGGATCACTTACGACAACGTCACGCGAAAACGGTCGTGGTCGAAGCGCGGTGCGCCGGCGCAAACGGTGCCCAAGCCAGGATTGACGGCCAGGAAGGTTTTGCTGTGTGTTTGGTGGGATTAGCAGGGAATTATCTACTATGAGCTGCTCCCCTACGGCCAAACCCTTAACTCGGAACTATACTGTCAACAATTGGACCGTCTGAAGGCAGCAATCGCCCAGAAGCGCCCAGCTTTGGCCAATAGGAGAGGCATTGTGTTCCACCAGGACAACGCCAGGCCACACACATCGATAGTGACTCGCCAGAAGCTCCGGGAGCTTGGTTGGGAGGTTCTTATGCATCCACCTTATAGTCCAGACCTGGCACCGAGTGATTACCATCTGTTCCTGTCCATGGCGAACACGTTTGCTGGTGAAAAATTCGCGTCAAGAGAGGCTTGTGAACATCGACTGTCTCAATTTTTTGCCAATAGGGACAAGGGCTTCTATGAGAGAGGCATCATGGTATTACCTTCCAAATGGCAACACGTTATCGAACAAAACGGCGCATATGTGACCTAAATCGGATCATTCTAACTATGGTAAGTCAAGCCTTCAATGTCATGCAAAAATAATGGATTACTTTTTACCACACCAGATATTATTCCTTCAGAAATTGTTTGGAAATTAAACCACTGCATAGTCATGTAGCACGGCACCAAAAGTTCCTAGGCAGATCAAAATTTCAACAGATTTGAGCAGTTTTCTTTAACTTGCAGAGAAATACTTAAAATCAAAATCACCGTGCCAACATGGAACTATAGAAAAGCCTCCAACTGAAACACAACACTTCACCTCAATAGTTTCCAAACGACTGCATGTTCCTTTATCAGGAACATACAAGATCTGTTCATTTACTTCTCTGACAGGCCGAATGGACGATGATGGGAAGATAGGGGGATTGAAGAAAGTAGGAGGAAACGGGAAATCCCCGAGAAAACCGACCCACACGGTGTTTGTCCACCACAAAGTCCACACGGCATGATCTGGGATCCAACTGAGGACCCCACGCACCAGAGGTGAGCGCTCTACTACTGAACCACCGCGGCCTTACGATACGACGACCCAGAGACGCCGCAGATGTCGTCACAGTGGAAGACATTTGCATCTCCAAGGCCAGAGAAAAGCCAGGCAAGCCTGCTGGTCTTGAGTCATACTGACTTTTTTTTTTCAAAGACAGTCTAATGTACCACGGACTACTGCCTCCGGTGCTAATGTCCTACAGCGTCTACGAAATGCTCTTCGTACAGAACGGCCGGACAGTGACGTCTTCATCACGATAACGTTTCATGTCAAACGTCGACACTTGTCAAGGACTTCTCTGCCAATAAAAATATTCCTATCTCCATAGTGGCCTCACTACCTCCATACTCGCCGGATATTGCCCCTTGTGACTTTTTTTTTCGTTTCCTAGGGTGACATTCAACTAAACAGAACGATAGAATTCCACTGCATTCGAAAACAACCATTTTACGAATGATTAGGAAAATGACGCCAACGTTGTGCTAAGTGTCTAACTACAAAACTGGAACAGCAGAGATCATGTAAGTCATGCTCTTTTTCTTCTTTCTTTTTAGAAAATGCAATCCGGGAATTAACTGTCCTTGTATACGCCAAAAATGTAAATACTAAAATAGAAAGAGAAGTAAACAAGGTAGATAAAGAAGCATGATGAGGAGAAAGAAAAGACAGACACTTCTATAACTCAGGGCTGCCAACAGTTTTTGGATGTGAAAAAGGTGATATAGTAAAAAAAAAAAAAAAAGTTACTTTATTTAACAAGTGAAAGAACATTATTGATTTAAAGAAAAAATATCTCCTACCAAAAAGGCCGGTTAACATCATAATTAACTGTTTTCAAATGAGAAGCAGACATTTCTTTAACCCTTGTCAAAAACGACATGCTTCATACTTATTTTACCAAATTTTAATTTACTGCACGGAGATTGATAGCAAATACACGACTTTACGCATCTTACTAATTAAAATAATGACATTTCTGAGTAAAAAAAAGCTGCAAAATATAGTTAATATTGATCCTGGATGGGGTTTGGCCACTATTTACTTATAATTACATGCCTTATGTACAGTTTACAAACGTTCTACCATTATTAATAAACATTTTATATCATAAGTCATGTATTGAAAGTACGGTAAGATAAAAATAATAAGCATATAATTGCATAGAAAATTACATTTGAGTAATTCACACTTTTAATTCTTTGATTTTTTTTTGTTAAAAAATGATATTATTAAAGCGCTACGTTGAAAAATTCTTTAAAAAAGTGAGCAGTTGGCAGCACTGATAATCAAATAATGAACCATGTTATTGGGAAGAAATAGAAAGGTCACCAGATACGGTAGTGTAAATGTTGGATTAGCGTTAAAGTAAAAATGAGCTAAAATGGCGGATATACTACGGTAAATATATTAAAGCAAAAAGAAAACTATTACAGTTATGGAAATATATGTGCAAAACAGTACGTGAACAAAAAAAAATTGTACGAAATCGATAAAATTTTCTACATTATAGCTACACAGAGCTTGAATCGTTAAATATCAACATTGGGCGAAGGAGTTACATGCAATATAATTACTTACTTGCACAACTGCTTTGTGATTTTTATAATTAATTCTTTCTCAACGTTTTGGCATTATTCCTAAGCCATGATTTTTTTTTTCTTGCTACAACATCCCTATCTTCTGTATCATCATCTTTTACGTCGTAGCTCCAGTCGATGGCTTAATAATGCTGAAACAGTCAGCAAGAATACACTGCAATAATCACTGAGGTGTTGTTGAAGTAATTATATTGAACCCTTCAGTACACAATTACTGCTATAAAGTCTCCTATTATTCACACACTTCTTTTGCACATATAAACGTTTCCGTAACACTGTAATATAGGGGCTCCATAGTCTAGTGGTTAGAGCGTTGGTCCCGGGTTGAATTCCCGGCTGGAGCACCCACTTTTTGGTGTCCACCCAGCGTCGTGAGGCAAACTGGGGAGTCACGTGAATAAAGACGTGACGACCACTTGGTCTAGACAGCCCCTGATACGCCTATTTGTGATCAAGGTGACGCGCAGTGCTGACCCCACAGCTGTTACTCAGGTAGATGCAGTTCCACCAAACGCGGACAGATGGCGCTCGGGTAGGCTCAGGACCTTTCGGTCTGTAACGCCAGTGGTTATTTTTTTATTTTATAACACTGTAATATTTTCCTTTTTGATTTAGCGATCCTTTCCACCTTTTTTTTAGTTTAGACTCGTGTATCTGGGAATCTATGCATTTCTTCAGACCCTAACCTAGTTCAGTATTTAGCTACAGAAGTGCGGTTCCTTTTTCCTCTTCTTGCTTCTTTATCGGATCCATTAACTCAAATACGAAGTAGAACAAGGAAAGAAAATCTTTGGCGTATTTGCTCGTGACGAACAAACATGCAGTTGTTCCAAAACCGTAAAGCTGAAGTGTTAATATTTCCTGTTTAAATTGGAGACTCTTCCTAGCGTTACTTAAAGGCATTAATTTTGAATGAGTCTCTTGCCCACGTAATTTTTAGGTAGATTTCGAAGAAAAATCTACCTATTGAGATCGGTACGATATTTATGTATATGTTTATATATTAATACGCTAGCGGCCATAATTTTGAAGATATTTCAACCAAATTTTATTATGTTATTTCTAGGCTTAATAGCTCGGGTTTGTTCGTTAATAAGCAAAATCGACCCACGGGAGTGGTCGGGGGTTGAAAATTTGAAATATATATATATATACCAGCCCCTATGGAGTTTAGAGGGAAACTTTGTCTGCATAAATTATAGTACTTCCTAAGAAGTTTACGATGACACCAACGATTCAGGGGTTGTGGGGGTAGAAGTGAGGGTAGAGTTGGAAATTCGAAATTTTTAAAACCACGTCTTGTGGGGTATCATTGAAAAGCTCTTGACGATTAATCTATAAATCAATAACTAAGTTTCTCGATAGCCCTCATATAAGGCGAGATTTGAATTTTTGAAAATAAAAAAATCTCGAGATCTACCTCAGCCTGTAGGCCTGCCGATTTCTTTAAAACTCAAAATCGGCCCAACCACTTCCAAGCTATTTGCAATTTTCTTTTTATCAGAATCAAAGGACCCTTGGTGCCGATTGTAGAACATAACTAGTCAAACATAAAACAAATTTATGGAGTATATGAAATTTCGAAAGATCAGTTAGTTATTCCGCCTTGTACTTAATGCACTGATGAGACAAGGAAACGGATATGACGAACAAAAGAAGACTTTCGGAATCGTTGCTCTTACCACGCAACACCTTAAAGTACGAAATACATTTGGTATGCGATGGGCCGATCTAGGTTGTAGCGACATGAGAATTTTATATGATAAACCCCAAGAATATGATCTTCCTAGAATCAACCTGAAAGACCGAATAATAATAATAATAATAATAAATCATACAATAAGACAGAACATTAGTGATAAGTACACTACAATACTTCACGAACACAATTATACGTCACAAACTCATTCAATGAACCACACTTTCTGGATTCTGATTACGGTGAGACTCTTTACATGGCTGATCTTATCAACCTTGCTCGTATTCATAAAGGAAGGGTATGGGGGCAAAACAATGGTAACCCACATTGGGCATGTATTGAGATATTACTTTTAGTCCTTGTGCCAGAAGCCAAAATAACGATGATTTGGTATAAAAGGGGGGACCAGATGAAACTTTCAGCACTTGTACACTGACATGTATAGAGCACGAAAATACGTGATAGACATTCCAAAAATGTAGTTATCCAAAATGGCGGCCAAGGCTATTTATTAAAATCAACGTATTTCGGCTCAGAGTTATCCGATTTCAATCATTCTTTTTTTAAATGAAAGATAATTTCATTAGCTACAATTTTGTTTATGGGCAATATTTACGTAAATCTAATAGTTTTTTAGTTAAATGTAAAAAAAATTCATTTTAGCCAAAAATATTGTATTTAAAATTTTACTTTGAAACGACTGATTTTAGATAAACCTATGTCCTTACACAAAATATAGTTTGTAACTCTAGCTTGTAATATAGCTATATTTTGTGAAAGGACATAGGTTTATCTAAAACCAGTCGTTTCAAAGTAAATTATAAAATAAAATATTTTAGGCTAAATTGAAACTTTTTTTACATTTAACTAAAGAACTATTAGATTTACGTAAATATTGCCCATAAACAAAATTGTAGCTAATGAAATTAGCTTTCATTTAAAAAAAGAATGATCGAAATCGAATAACTCAGAGCCGAGATATGTTGATTTTAATAAATAGCGTTGACCGCCATTTTGAATGGCCGCCATTTTGGATAGCTACATTTTTGGAATGTCTATCACGTATTTTCGTGCTCTATACATGCCAGTGTACAAGTGCTGAAAGTTTCATCTGGTCCCCCCCATTTTATACCAACAACTTGTCTGGCATAAGGACTATTTAGGAAAATTCATTCTGCCTTGCTAGTATATGAAGCTTCCCATAAACAAATTGCCAATATGCTGCCAAATGAGGGTTATCACGTTTTTCTCCCATGCCCTTCAAATGTCCATAGAATTTTACATTTATGAAGGACATATCTTTATTCGCCTAAGTCGTCGTTGTTTGATTGGTAAATATGTCTACAGTCTGAATATAGCTTGATTCTATACGATGAACAAAAAACTATATTACTAGGAAATCTTCTAAGCATATATATATTATAACTAAACAAAAACACACTATAAATACTTAAAAATTGATATATGAATTACAATACTCATAAATTAATCACAGCGCGGTATTTATTACTATTCGCTTTTACATAGACGCTTACTAATAACGCATCACAAATCACTTCTTTGATTATCAGATTTCCTTTTTTATATATCCTTGTAAAATAACGTTACTATTTTTTCAACTTACCTTATATATATTGCTTTTCATCTTTTTCTTCCAAGCTAGATTTAAACCGTCACATTCATATGAGTTCACATAGCCTGTATTTTAACAAAATTTGTATCATTCTCGAGAATATATTCCTCTGTTTTGTTCCTATTACAAGTCCATTACTAATTTCGTTTATAAAATGGTCTTCGCTGAATATCAACGTTGCAATACCTAATTTCAATTCTCTCTTCCTGACCTATCTTAAATATTCTAAAAAAAAATTTCTTTACACCAGTGTTATTTGATCAATATATGTGCCAACTGCACTTAAGTTTTGTAGATGCTTCAGTTTAACAAAGGATTTTTCGAATTCAAGTGTGCCCACCTAAGTTCATGTCTGATTCGAGGATACAAAATTTGTTACAACACAGATAATGAAACGAAAATGAATGCGGGACTTCAAGTCTAGCTTATATATTTTTTTATCAACAAGTTAAAAAATAAGGGAAAAGAACGAAAAAGGAATTTCAGAAGATGAAAAAATCTGATCTGACAACAATAACAGAATAGTCTAGGGAAAATACGATTTAGGGTTACATAACTACAATAAAAATGATTTGTTCGCTATTCTAAACATATGTGCTGAATAACACACTTAAAAGTTTACACCGTTTGGAGCCCAGGAACCGGACGCCATTTTAAAAAAATGGTGCTAAAGTTAATTATTTCTTTTATTCATTTATCTCATAAACTGTGGCCCGTATAGAAAATGAAAGATCGTACTGTTTTCTTTGAGTCATTATTACCATTTTTCACCTACAGCGAACGGTTACAAAGTTATCGCCGGGTTTTAATGCTGTAAATTTCCGCTCTTTTATACAGAAAAGTTAATTAAAATACCACACTTTTTGAACTAAAGGGTGAGGCAAAACTCTGGAAACATCCTCGTAAATCGAATAATGGTTGGATGGAGTGAGACCAAATGTTGGATATCGGTGATGGACTTCATGGCGGCCATCTTAAATTTATGTAGAGAACACAATTCCTTTTACAAGATACATCAAGGAAGAGGGATGTGGAAAACGGAAATGAATATGTAAAAGTAGTCGGCAAGAACCGATTTTGAAAGTACCATGTTCAAGTGATTTAAGTACTG
>JAGDQP010003439.1:10569-25448 GCA_022664845.1 Lepisma saccharinum | reverse complement strand
GGTTCTGGACCATCGAAGGGACTTCCGGTTCCGGATTGTTCTAGACGGTTCTGGACCATCGAAGGGACTTCCGGTTCCGGATTGTTCTAGACGGTTCTGAACCATCGAACGGACTTCCGGTTCCGGATTGTTCCAGACGGTTCTGAACCAGCGAAGAAACTTCCTGTTCCGGAACGTTCAAGAATGTTCTTGAAACCGGAAACGGAAGCCCAGAATCTTCTGGAACATTCTCGAATGTTGCATTCACCTGTTGTGGTGGGGATACGTTCCAGCTCAGAAGGGTATATATAGGCGATGGCGAGACGCATGCGGCACTATACATTTGGAAATCGATTAGGGCCGATCAACGAAAAGTGAAAAATTGTAAACGTAATAAGTGCAATTGCAACATTTTATTCATCCCGCACCAACTGGCGGTTATATCAGCTAGAAACAAATAAACAAAACGTTTGTTGAATGTATGTTATTCTTACTCCTGGCGGTTATGCAACCACACATTAAAAAATAAATTGCCATATGGAATCTCTCTTAGATATCGGATTGGTGATTGTTGTTACGTACTAGAAATTCGTCAATTCATAGTTATTTCGACCCACCTTTACTTCGGAGAATTTCTAGGAATCCTTTGGCCAATCCCTTGCGTATTCACAATTTTGGAATATATATCTTTGGATAGTACAGGTTTGAAGTATTTGACGATAGCATGCTGCTTCAGCTTTACGATTAGTAGTGTTGGAAATATAACTCTAAAGCTAATTTTCCCACACTTTCGGAGCCAAGGCTCCGAAAACATCCATGTTCCCAGACACTTGAACATTCGAATAAACGACTGCCCGCACTTCTATGCCATCAACAAACCAGATGCTCTACCCTCCTTACACGCCCAATCCCATAGTAACAATATTGATCTGTATATCAGTATCGCTATAATACAAGTTTTGCTCCCTACGACCTCAACATGTCACCTGCGGGAAGGAGCATTCATTCACGGTTCGGGCGCAAATCTGAAACATGGCCTTCACATTTAAAATTCTTTAAAAAATCGAAATAACCCTTTCAACTACAAATTTCATTAGAAAAAAAAAAGCAATAAAATATTACTTTTTTTCGCTTTATTATTATTATTATTTTTTAAATGTGCGAAGCCGTAGAATGAACTTTCCTCGAATAATATGCTATACAAACAAATATTTGTAGAATTAAAATTAATATATTGCCTTTAGGCATCTAGGGCCCAGGCCGGGATAGGGGAAGGGAAAAGATTCGATAAAGTGTCGTCGGCCAGGGCCTATGTTGAAGGTGCCATCCCGGCATTTGCTTGATGTGGCTGACAAAAAATCCTGGAAAAACCTTAGGATGGTATTTCATCAAAACGAATAATACACACAAAATCACGGATAGGAGTCTACAACGCGTACGACAGACAAAACTTGTGAGAGGGAGTGAATTTACTGAAACTGACAAGTGTGTCTTGAATTGTTTCAAACATTCACGTCATTGCGCTATGCCCCATTTGTGCGCGCCAAGGCTGAAGAACTTGCTTATTATTATTATTTTAAATCATAATTTCACAAAGCAAATAAGGATTTATTTACTGGGTTTAAACTGGGAAAATACTAGTATTTTCTAGAAAATGCATTTGTTTG
Organism: Lepisma saccharinum; assembly: GCA_022664845.1. Classification (NCBI taxonomy): domain Eukaryota; kingdom Metazoa; phylum Arthropoda; class Insecta; order Zygentoma; family Lepismatidae; genus Lepisma; species Lepisma saccharinum. The sequence continues at coordinate 23,802 of JAGDQP010003439.1, read as the reverse complement.
TCAATTCGAATTTTGAATAATTAGATATTCTCCCGAATTCCCCTTAAAGAGTTTATATTAAAAGGAGTCCACTGTATTTATGCTAGTACTAGTCAAATAGATTCGGCCAAGATATAGAACTTCAAATAATCACTTGCAAGCTGACATACAGACTTACCATGTTGAACTGAAATTACCTCAAAAGTTGATAGTTTTGCACACCTATATGTGAGAGAGCCAACCATGTGGGCTAGGGAGCTGGGTCGCCGTTCATGAATTACGGGTCAGGGATAGCTGGTTTAAACCAAGTTGTTTTAATATCATTTTCGCCTTGCAATCAAGGGTCCCGGGTTCGATTCTCGATGGGACCACAGAATTTCTCTAAAGTGCAAGCCAAGTAGCGGTTTGGATGTCTGTGTAAGCAGTAAGTCTTGTCCTTCATAACCTTGCTGTTACATAAGGACGTTAAGTCTAAACAAACGAGAGGAAACCAAAGGATACCTTTCTGCTTGTCTGAATGCCTGTTGTTTTATAGAGAAGCCAAAGTTAACTTTGCTTAAATATATTGATAGAAGTTGGCAAAATCCTCGACTGCATCCAGTGACGTACGCAGGGGATAGGTCCTGGAGGTCCGGACCATTTTAGAAATTCCGATAGTTTTATAAATATAACTTCTTTTATTGATATGCCAATTAAGTCGCAGTATTTCTGACTCAGTGAACTAGCTTGAACTAAATTAGATGTGTACTCTGGAGTCTTTTGAAACTGCCCATTTATTTTAATAATGTGTATAACTCTGTACAGTGACTTCACTTGTGCAGTTGTGTATCTTTTTGTTCTTCTGAAGTGACGCTTAATAATTATATTCACAAGTATGGAAGATCAGTACAACGGATCAGGTGTCCTCCGTGGATGAGTCGGCAGACTCATCGCGTTTGAGTCCAGGTGGAGGACAATTTCTCTCACAGGTGCAAACCGAGTAGTGGTTCAGATTCTACTTTAAGCTGTAGCTGTAGGTCCCGTCCTTCATAACTCCGCTGCTGCATGAGAGCATTAAGGTGAAACAAACTTTTTTTCTATCCATATGTAATATAAATAAATAAAGCAAAGTATTTAATATAAAAAGAAAAACATTTCTTTCTTGTTCTTGTTTTTAATAAAAAAACATGGCTTTTGCCAACTCTGTTACGGGTTCGAATCCCGCCTGCGGCATTGATGTTTGTGGAGTTTAAACTCATTACATTCATATCATCATGACAGGCCAGAGTACATAGTTACTAAAATGGCCACTAAAATAAAGTTTACCAAAGTTTTACCGAAATGTGAGAAGACCTACTCCGTTTTCCTGGTGATTATTTAAAAATGTATTATTGTGGTTGCAGAAGGAGAACCTCCTTAGGAAGCTAAAACCATTGGATTTGGATAGGAAGAATGTTCATTTCTTTTAATACATACCTTTATTAACTAACATTCAGGAAAAAAAATCACGCTGAAAAGGGAAATTTGAGAAGAGAAACCGTGGTTTCAAACTGTAACAACACTGATCATTTTTTTAAATTTAAGGTCTTTAGGTAACTTTGCCTCAGGCCAAATGGATAATAACGAAAGTATTGGTAGAATGATACAAGCGGAAGGAAACGGGAGAACACCAAGAAAATCCACACACATGCTGTTTGTCCACCACGAAGCCCATATGGCACAATCCAGAATCAAACCGAGAACCCTAGGCACCAGAGATGAACGCTCTACCACGAGCCCCCAACACTGGTCATATAACATATGGCAACCATATAATTCACACAAGATATACCTTTGAGCTGTGGACGGCGTAGTTCCTTGAATTTTGATCATCTTTCCTGGATGGAATCCACCTTCTATTATTCCCATGTAGGGTACAGGCTGTAAACAAAAATACAAAATAAACGATAATATAAATGCTTCCTAATATGACAAAATAAAAAAGTGTATAAAAAAAAATACAAACAATTGCTGCACGTCATTTTGATTTTTTGCTTCCACATATAGACCCTACCTAAATTAGAAGTTTGATAGACAATTGTTACTATCCTCTGAAGCGAGCTAGTAACCTTCAAAGGATGGGCTTTTGATAAAGTGAGCTCGAAACCACTTCGTTCCATGAACCTCAGAGAGAATTGAACCATGAAATGAGCAAGTCCAATAGCAGAACTCAGTATGGAACTATATGATCCTAAATAGTATGGCATACATTTATTACTCCAGAAAACATACTCGGGACGGGCGTAAGCCATAGTGCTGTTACCACCCATATACAATATTTTATCTTATCCAGAAAACATACGTATAAATCCGGACTAGCTGGTCAAAAGAACTTATCGAGATTCATCAAAATAATGTACAATAACCGTATATAGGATATTACAATTCCATTTATAGCAACGAAACACGTCTATAACTCATTTAAAGCGCATAGGATTACTATAAAATGTATAAATATTGCACATACTTGCGCAACAAACGTGGTTCTCCCTCACTCAAAACTCTTACTGAATAAATTAGTTTAAAATGCATATTTTGAATATTATTGTAGTATTCATCCACAGAAGATTGTCAAATTTGTGGCAGCACCTTTAGTATTTAACATACGTAATCGTGATTAATACATTCGTTCTCCGTGCTGTTATATGTCTCTTTGTTCGTTTATAATAATTGTCTATATCCTGTTGGAACACTGTTGCTGCCCGGATTAAGGCATATTCAATTAACTGTTGAAAAATACATACACAAAAAAGTTCCCTCCACCGTGACCAGAAGTTCTCTCATTAAAGAATGACCCTTTTAATTTACAATTACGACAGTAGTTGGGAAAAGGGCAAATGGCTCATATAAACCATATACTGCTCTTTTTTTCAGCCATCGTCTCGGTTATAAGCTGAAGTCCCAGCTACTTAAGTTGGAAGGATCCTGTCCCTCGACAAGCACTTTTCTGGGATAAGGACAATAGTGGCCATGAAATGTATTGAAGGTACCATCCTGACATTCACCTGATGGCACTGAGGGAAACCCTCGCCGCCCCTGTGGTCCCAATTCTTATCCGAAGTTACCTGTCGTAGACACTGGACCAGAGCGGCGTCGTAAGCAACATTTGAAAGACAACAAAAGATTTTAAAATAAACTGTAAAATACTTACGGGATTGTATGTAGGAACCATAGACATGTTGGATTTATATAGGTAGGCCTAATGCTTCTTAAACTAAAATCAGTTTTCTGAAAATAGAATAAAATTTACTTAATGCATTTTAAACCAATATCAAGCACAAACTTAATGTAAAATTATAAGAAAAGTCTCTGATTTCAAACAGATATATTATCTAGCTTTATTGGGATATTTTTCCACATTAGTGGCAACAGTTGCATCAATTCAGAAGTTTCGTGTGGTACAGGTTGGTATCACACACACTCGATATGTACCACACCCGCTACTCGACAAACACCGACGCGATAATCTAGCTTGGACCGGACTCAGGGTGCCCACTCATTTGCCAAGATCAAATTCCCTGACTTTTCCAGGTACCCCATTTTGTATATATAGCATAATTCTATGGGGAAAATAAAGATCATAGTTGCATTAAAATAAAGATACATCAAAATATTTCACTGCATTATTTTCTTAAATTGCTTCATGGTTGGCACATTAGCCTCCAAGTAATTTCAAAAACGATCTAACATTAAATGCCTGCTGTAGATAAATGAACTTCAAACAATAACCCATCAAATTCCCTGACGTTTCCAGGTTTTCAGACACTAGTGAAATTCCCTGACTTTTCAGTAATAAGCTGGATTCCCTGACTATTCCAGGTTTTCCAGGTGAGTGGGAACCCTGAGACTCTGTGCAGCATATCCCACGTGATCAAGTTTACAGATTCTTAATGTCTCTTGCTCTTATCACTGCAAAATGGACTTGTTTTGATAGTAGGCGGATGCACATTAAATCTGGCGTTTGAAAGTGCCCTACACAGTCACAGCATTGTTTGTTCTGCGTTGCTGTGGGGTGAGCGCCATCCTGCCCTCTGGCGGTGGGACGAGTGCATAGAGATTTGATTATTTTAGTTAATATATCTTCGGCCACCATAATTATAAACATATTCCAATAAGTTTTGATTTCATGATTACTTTAAATGAAAGAGTGTTCTTTGTGCTTAGCGTGTATAATAATCTGAAATGTAGTTTCTACGGGTATATCCGTCAATTACAACACAGAGAGCGGCACTCACCCAATCCTAACCTTTGCTGCAATACAATCCTTGGGTATAACATTGAATGTGATTCGTTAAGCCAACAAGTTTTTCGTCATTATTTCATTAAAATTTATTTACAGCCTTTCGGCAATTTTGGCTCTGGCCAAATGGATGATGTCAGAATTGGTGGAATGAAGAAACTGGGATGAAACGGGAGGACACTGGGAAAAAACCACGCACATAGTGTTTGTCCACCACAAAGCTCACATGGTACGAGCTGGAATCGAACCGGGGACCCCCCATGCGCTCTACCACTGAGCTACAGCGAACTCTTTCGTCATTATTGATTGACACATGTTATCTGTGAAGATGCGGTGCCATATTTCGGTGTCTTGCTTCTAGCCTAACGATTTTTTAATTCAAAGAAACAAGTTTGAGAGTCTGAGAAATTTATCCTTGAATTTGGCGGTTGGAGAACAAAATGGCAAACGCTACAAGCATTCTCTTAAAAGTTAGGGCGGAAGTAAACGTCAAATGTGTCTCTAAATCTGAAAAAGAAAGCTTCAGATACATTTTCTTTGTCTGAATTTTCTTTTCGATATAGGCGTACTGTGAAAATTATCTGCTCGCGCACACTACATGCACCTTTTGGACTTTTCTAGAAAAAAAAAGGGGGGGGGGGACATCTCAGGGTTGAAACCTTGTGAATGAGGACATCTATATCAGAGCTCTTTATCCAGAATAGCCCATCTCCCTGATCTTCTTGCAAAAATCAGAACTTTTAACGTCAATGACCTACTTTTCCACACCTAAATTTGACCCTTTCATAATTCATGGATGACAATGACTAATAGTCTTGTAGCATACTATTTGCTGAACATTTTGGATTTCATTCCACGTCGATAGAATAATTAGGGGTTAAAATACTTCGGATTCGCAAACCCCTTACGACACCACAAAATGACGCATTTTCAACAACAAATATGACTGCCACTCGAAAAACCTATACCCACTAAAATTGAAATAATGATTGGTTTGAAGTAACATGATACAGTAACTGCACAGAAAAAAGTTTTTTTTTTTCTTTTTAATTGACGAGCAACGATTTAGTCTTTTCCTGGACCACTTGACATGGGTTTTTACCCTAAATTCTTTCATAATGTACCACACACTTCGGAAAATTACCTAAAAGGAAGAAAAATAAGACAGAATATGCACCCTATCATTAACAATTCTAATGATAAAACATCCAGGCATTTGTCCTGCCGACAGGACGAGAACCATTCGTTCAGGAATTTTTATAGTTGCTGTAATCTGTACGAACTACCCGTAGAACGCCTGACAGGACGCTTGGACGTTCTATCACTAAATGAGGAATGTTTTCTCTTTCATGGATTAGTTACGTCATTCCTTTTAAAACATAACTGATTAAAAGAAGGGATGATTAAGTCTATTCCATCATTGACAGGGCTCGAAATGAACCGGAACGCCGTTCCGATTCGTGAATGTCTGGAACCTTTCTGTTCAGCCTCGTCTCGTAGTAATCATAGACCAAAGACGACAAAAGTATGTTAACGACGGTAAAGAGTTCCGTTTCGTGGAAATTTACCGTTCGAGCCCTGATCATTGAAGGAATGAAACCAAACGTGGGCCGCCAAACAATGTAAATATTCAAACACGGTCTACAACTGGATCCTCTGGATTAAGGACCAAAATAAACTCGTGAGGAGGAACGGGGAATTAATAGGACACCAGGGATCGATCTGACGACCCCTAGCACAAGAGGTGAGCGCTCTAACTGTGCCACCGCGGCCCCATATAATAATAGTGAATACATTTATTTGTTCATAATTAGTAACCTGAATTTATGTCACTTAATATGAATTTCGGACTACTTGTATATTTTGAGATTACACTTACTCCTTTCTTATCAAAACGCTTAACTAAATAAATCACTACGGAGTAACACTTTGCACAGCCCCCGACACATACATGAAACTTTGTACTTTAGTCACATTAGACTAGAAACAAAGAACTTGTTTGTGTGAAATTTCAAAACTAGCTCTACTTCAGCAAAGTTTGACCAACAACACTAAAAATTGCTTTCTTAGGCTCATTTCAAGCACACTCGTAGCAAGTGGACCACTGGTACACTCACCCTATATTTAACTACTTTACAGCGCAGTAATAATGCATTAACTGCTAAACATGCCGCCTCTTCATAATATGGGATACTAGTAAGATTTGGTACTTCTAAATCCACGATGTGACAGTAAAAAAAAAAAAATATATTCCTTCGATTGACAAGCAGGTAAAGACACGGGGAACTTGTACCCAATATGGAATTAGATCCAGCTCAATTTAGCAATTACCCAAATTTCTTCTGTAAATTAAAACTGTTTCTCTGGCCTGAACTGAATTTTGTGCAGTTATAGTTTTACGTCACCAGAGAACCACATGACATTTTACGTTCGGATTTTCACTGTTCTTCACTATTTCACTCCCGAAAGCTAAATTTCTGGGCGCATTGCGGTTAGAACATTTCATTCCGGTACTATTACACTACATGCACTTGGGGCCATATACGCACAGTTTCACAATTTTCCCTCATCTTAAAATGCTTTGAATTAACTTATAGACACTTAAAACATCTGCACTTACCTTAATAAAAGTAGTGATTGGCATTCGGAGGTTAGGTAAGGTCAGGTGCGTTTTTTTTATTATTATTATTATTATTGCGCACGCGACTCCAGGAGGGAACCACTGTTTCAATGGCCGAACACTGCATTTTGAAGCGGGTAAGAAACCTTAGCTATTTACACGCATTAGGAAATTTAATAAAAGTGGTGACCAAGGGCATTCGGAGGTTAGGTGTTTTTTTTTATTGCACACGTGACTACAAGAGGTTACCACTGTTTCCCGCTAATTTGCAACCGCAAAGGAGTCGTATTCATGGCGCTGCGATAAGTTTTCATATCGTCTTTTGCGTACAACGACCGAACCTTGCATTTTTAAGCGGGTAAGAAACCTTCGTTATTTACAGTAATTAGGCACTTTAGACAAGCAGCGCCGCGCCAATTTTACATAAGGCACCTTCCTTTACTTACCCACGAACTCCATTTCTCCTGTAAATTTTCCATTTTTTGGCGACATAAAACTATAACAGCACCGTGAATTTTACCCCTTGCCTTAACTATCGTAATGAAGAGGCTACAAAGGATCCGTTCTTCAAACTTTAATTATTACATTTTCACTTTAGACTAGCCATGCGTTGGGTCGGTATTAACGTACCATTTTTGGGTTAACTATAGTAGTGACGCACCAATTTTTAGAAATTTACAGGAGGAAATGAGATAATTGTGTGATGTTTGAGAGTCTTAGGGAGGTAAATATTGATGTTGGTAACATTTGAAGTGAATAATGATATAGTTTTAGTGTGTTTTGAAGATGTTTCAGGACGCACTGCATGTTGTGGCGGTAGGAACTATTTTGCGTAGAGTTACAGTTGTCATGTGGAAGGCGGGAAGACAGTGTTGAAATGGCGTGTCTTTGTGATGATTATGACATTTCTTGCGTTATTGTTATTGAATCGTATGGAAGTGACGAGGGAAAGTGCATTTTGAAGATCATTTAGCAGAGTATTTATTTAAGGAAAGGAAAAGACCCCGAAACAATTGTACACGACTTTCTAATGGAAATTGGGAGAGTTAACACGCCTGTGTGCTGAAGGTAAGTGTGAATATGTGTCAAAATATATTTTGTAAAGATACATGACCGCACCTAACTTTACCTAACCTCCACGTTCATATGTTCAGTAATTTAATATAATTTACGAAAAAGGAAAATAAGGAATTATTAATAATAAATGTGAACATATAAAAATACATTTTGTAATGATACATGACCGCACCTAACCTCCACGTTCATATGGTCAGTAATCCAAGATAATCTACAAAAAGTGCAAGAAAACAATTGCGTAAACCGCTCGCCTCCCATGAACACGTATGCCTGTTTTAAGTGATTTTGGTTTGGTTTTAGTGATTTTAAAATTGGTGCGTCACTACTATAGTAATGCCCCATTTTTCTGCTATTAATAAATGTGTCATGCTGGAGGTAAGGGTTACCTGTCAACTTTTCGTCCTACTTTCTGACGAACTGTTTCCATAAATATTATTTTATTTTACAATGCTTTGTATGTATTGTTCCTTACATTAAACTTACAGTACAACACTATCAATCTTCAAAAATAACATTACCATACTCAAAACTACTTGACAACTGAAAACTCTTACCTAATAATGCCAATGAAGCTTGAAATACTAGCATAATCATTCAAAAGGGGATTAATTGTGACTCATTACAGATATTCCTTCCATGGTCCACCTTGTCTCCTACGTCATTCTCCCCGTCCCGTATTTTTTAACACCCAACACGCGACTCGCGTGTCTCCAACTTCCTTGTGCGGGAAACATGTCTCATTTCAAGGAGTAAGAAACCAAAATAAACACATTTTTCCATAATGAATGATTATTGTTTCTGTCAGTTTCTGTCAGTTACTCCTGTTTCCAGCATCACATTTACCCAATATGATATTTACATGAAAGACTTTTGGCTTAGAACTACGGATCAATTTAACATGCATTTTATTTAATATGGTGTGCAGTGTTATGCTATCTCCATAGGTATATACAACACCTGGATTTTCAACACTTGGCATTCAAAAATTGCTTTCAGAATATTAAAATTGGGTAAAAAGATATCTTGGTCGCGTGAGTAATCCAGGTTTCCGCCAGGATGTTCAGTTTGGGGAAGTAGTGATTTCTGGGGATAGATAAGGTTGACAGCATCTAACAAAAATTATGTAATATAAAAATACTTTTGTCTTCATTGGTAATGAATTTCGATGTGATTTGGATCTTTATTGCCAAAATATTAATCATTTGTTCCTTCAAGTAACATAGAATCTACAATGTAAAAATATAAAAACTAATAACATTCAAGAACATTTTAAAGGTTTCAAGTCGCTCAAAGTTGCCGATTCTGTTTGTTCACCCTGTATTCACGCGACGATTGGAGCAAACGATATACACAAGCTGAGAGGCTCGACTGGAGAGACGTTTGAGAAAACGTCTAGCTTCCTTGTGTATGTGATATGGTTAATCTCAAGGATTTTAAAGAGCTACTTCGCATCATACTTGCCGTCGCGCGCTTTCCATGTAGACACGTCTCTCCTCATATTGTGTATGCATGATTTTCTCACAGACAAGCAACGAGCTAAAACGTTGCACGCAAGAGTATTGAAGCTGAATAGAAACCACAGTATTTTAAACATAAAATATTTATCGCTGTAGACACCTCCTTCAGTGCTGGGTTGTCCGAGATGATATAATAAAATTACAAAGAAGAAGTGGATTCTCTAAAAGATAAAATGATTGGGAATGGATGACTTCGGTACTTGCATTGTATAGGTTTAAAAGGGACTCTTTCTGATTCACTCCTGTGTAGCCATTTTGGACAATTTTAACTCAATCTAGGATATAATCTCTGAATATTTTAGAAATTATCAATATTAATTTAACTGATAAAAAATACTATAACTTTTCTGCTGTGGATGTAGGAATTCTGCCATTTTCTTTCTCATGTCTTCTACAAAATCGCCAGCGTAAAATAGAGACCTAATCTTTCTTAAGTTGACCTAGTTTGCTTGAAAACACCGTTAATTCTAGTCGTAAGGGGAAAGAAAATGAAATTTTAGGCGAAATTTAAACAGGTGTCCCAAAGCGTTCTCGAGTGCCTGCATCAAAATAAACATTGGCATCCACAGTAGTGAAAATAAAATTCTTGCACCAGTCAAGTTGTTGGAGTTTATTGTAAACACTCAGCTAGAAATAGACTTTCTGAACATGTTTTAAACTTACCCAAGTCAACATTTGTGATTCATGGTATGTCAGCATCTAACAATAACAATAACCAACCTGTTATTGTTAGCGTTTCAGACCGAAAGGTCCTGAGCCTGCCCCAACATCATCTGTCTGCGGTTGGTGGAACTGCGTCCGCCTGAGTAACGGCTGTGGGGTAAGCACTGCGCGTCACCTTGACCACGAACAGACGTATCGGGGACTTTCTAAACCAAGCGGTCGTCACGTCTTTATTCACTAAAGGCAAATTAAAAAGAATCAACGCATGTTTTCAAATTCTTGACAAACAAAAATTGTCACTATTGACAAGTATTTCAATTGAAAAATATCTACGGTGGCCTTGACGAATAGCAGAGACCATGATTCAAAAACAAAATAATCGTAGTATTGCCAAAATGAAGGTGGGAGGTCGCAACTTATTCAAACTTTACATTTATGCCCTTTACAGCAGCTTAAGGCTACAGGTAGTAATGACTATATTGTTGCTATTTTCTTGGAGGAGTGAGAAGATAGAAGCCAGAGCTTCTATTGAAGTTCCCATTCAGGCATTTTCCTGGTGGCGTGAGCAGGCCTTGAACCCGCACTCCTTCCCAGCGTTTTTCGAAATCATTTACCATAACTATTCGATCACAGGGGCTGGGGTTTGGAAGAACTTAACTGAGGTAAGCCAAGAATTTTAGCTGATTTATTATTTTTTAATATATTTTCAGGAGAGAAATGTAGGTACAAAAAGTAATAAAGGAAAATTTTACTTTTGATTTCTCTAAACGCTCTTCTTACCATTGTATAATACTTCTGTCTACCCATTTGCTTACGCTTCGCCACTGGTTTGGAGGCTGTAAAGTAAAAATTGGGAGGGTGTAAGTGAAGTTTTGTGCAGTTTCTATCGATTTATCACAGCAAAAGTTTTAAAGGTGGGGGTCTTGTTGAAATTTGGAGGTAAACACCCTCCACAAGGGGGGGGGGAGTCTGGTGGAATCACAGATAAGGGCTGATTTTCATTAAAGCTTGCGATTTGGGTGAGTAGCCAATTGAAACGTATTGTATTGTAAGGTAGGTGTAACACGTGTTTCGATTGGTGAAACACGACTACCCTTTCTTTTGCAACTCCCAAGCAACACTGACGGAAGTCAGACCGTGTATTCCAGGAAACGCCAACCAAGGAGTGGCACTACCCTAGCCACCACCCCAGCTGGGTGACGTCACCTGAAACCTCCGCCCCAGTGTTCTGTTAAAATAAGAAAGACCTGTCGCCCCAGGAGAGGGCCAAAGAAAAAAAAAGATTTTCATCGGGCTAAGCAAAACTTCAACGAAATGCCGAGAAAGTTAAGGCAGGTCAGAGTCAGACACTAACCAACTTCGGGCTTACATTCGTACATCACATCGCAACGACGAATAGCATGTATGGCAACAGGGCAGAGGAGAGAGAGATAAAACAATATCAAAATAAAACGAAAGAGTTAATGAGGAAAGCCAGTAATGAAAGGGATAGGGAAGCGGGTTCATGGAGGTAGCGGAGAAGAACCCAAAACACGCTCAAAACGTCTATGCAGAAAAATCAAAATCAAAAGATGATTCACACTGACAAAAGCGTGACGCGGAAACAAATAGTCATAAACTAAAACAAAATCAAGGGGAAAAAATCGTCTGATACCCACAACACATTCTACATTCTCAAAGACCTAGCTCATGGGCGATACAAGAGAAAAGAACAAAAACCAAGCAACGCTTGCGCAATATAAGCTCTCATCGTAGCGCAGGAGAACGCAGAAAGAAAAAAAAAATACCCGGAACCTCAGCGATCATCCCCCTACAGAACTACCTTAGTTCCAATGGTCAAAAAAAGCTCATTCTAGCCTCAGTCTTTACCATTCGCTTAATTCAATTTTCCCCTATCCACACATACCAGTAAAACAAAAGAACGAAACTGAACAACCAGGCGGGGATCGAGCCTCCTGCTCTGGCGACGCAAATCGGAAAACATCAACGACACTACGCGAAATAGCCTCATTCTGAGGCGTTTTCTACATCTCCCAAAACCGCTACAGCAACTCTACATCAAAGGCCTACAACCATACCTCGTTCATCCAACAACTAAAACCTGACATATTTTACCCACTGGGCCCAGGGAGCTGTGAAAGTACACCGGCACTTTCGCTGAGTTTCAAAGTTTAAACAACTTTGTCATTTAGCCACATGAAAATTATCCGAAATTCGAGGTTAAATAAATTTAGAAAATCCTTTACATGCATTGGTAATTAACACTAAGTAAATTCTATAAATCCCCTCGTAAAAATTCTTGAACAAGCAGTTGGATGAGTGCGTACACGATCCAATTGGAATAATCAAAGGGTTGTATTCAAGTAGTGTTGAAAGTGCTTGGATGGTGCTCGTACACGATTCGATAAGTTAAGCGGAAGTGTGAAGGAGCCAAAAGCACATGAGTCGATTTCCTCTTTCTGCGTTGAAAGCGGGAACATGGTGTGAATGTTAAACATGATATGCGTCGCTTTTAATAATCTGAATAACGGCTGCGATTCCGTAGTTGGTGATACCTCGAACATCGACTTTTTATTGCTTTATTCAAAACTCTTTTCAATTCTTATAAGTTTTTATTTATTTCCGGCTACACGCACTTCTATTAACATCTAACGACAACTAATAATCCAAAGTGAAAATGCATACTTTATTATCATTTCGTTACATACGCACTCCAGTTGATCAAGATAGCGCCATGTGGAGGCATACTAATCGTGACACTTCGTGTCGGGATAGATTTATTTGCGTTCATTACTACATGCAGATTGTAGGGATGCGGCGGAATATTAATAGCATTGCTTCGTATTATGAATAACACATTATTTGCTACAAAAATTATGGCCACAATGTTGAATAAGCAAAGGCGAGTTAAAGAAGGTTAGATTTTTTATTATATGCGATGCATGGTTTAATGTGCTCGCTCACCAACGTGGAAGCAGCCAAGTAGTTCCAAGTACTTTTCGCTATTCATGCACGGTTTAATGTGCTCGCTCACCAACGTGGAAGCAGCCAAGTAGTTCCAAGTACTTTTCGCTATTTCATACACGGTTTAATGTGCTCGCTCACCAACGTGGAAGCAG
>JAGDQP010003439.1:0-10469 GCA_022664845.1 Lepisma saccharinum | reverse complement strand
CTATTTCATACACGGTTTAATGTGCTCGCTCACCAACGTGGAAGCAGTCAAGTAGTTCCAAGTACTTTTCGCTATTTCATGCACGGTTTAATGTGCTCGCTCACCAACGTGGAAGCAGCCAAGTAGTTCCAAGTACTTTTCCCTATTTCATGTACGGTTTAATGCTCGCTCACCAATGTGGAAGCAGCCAAGTAGTTCCAAGTACTTTTCGCTATTTCATGCACGGTTTAATGTGCTCGCTCACCAACGTGGAAGCAGTCAAGTATGTCCAAGTACTTTTCGCTATTTCACTCTAATTTAATACTTCCATGACTCGAAACTTTGTTACATTTTAAGTTACAACACTTTCACATACGTTGGAAAAGATTACATTGTTTTGTGCCGTATAGCAAAGTGTACCCAGATACTTCTATGTTTAGCAACTTTGAACTTCCTACATACAGTAAATAAAAACTCGACTTTTGCACATAAATTATGAGCAACTCAGTGGCACTTTAAATATTAATATCCTACTGCTTCTAAATACAATACAAACTTTATTAGGAATTATAGTAAGGTCGCCCTTGCTGCCACACCCCCCCGTGACGCAGTAGTGTGAAGATTAGAACCATGTGGCAGCAATGTGTTGTAGCTTTAGTGTGTTCAACAAAATTAGAACCACACCCCAGGATGTGCGCATGTACAGCTGGTTGCAGGGCGTCACAACTGTGACGTTATTAATTGAATGTAACGAAGGATTTGATTGGGCGTAGCTGTAACTTTGCCGAGCAGACAGAATAAGAATTTTGTTTTATGCGGAAATTTTGAACAGGTAAATTTTTATTAAAGTAATGAATATTTCGGATTCGACGATTAGACGTGCAGCTGAGAACATCTAGTGCTGTGTGGTGTGGTGACTACGTATTGAGAAGAGTTAAATTGTGACAGACTTATTCAGTGCACATCAGACATTTTGACATACACACTTACATACATATACACATAAACTATACATTCCCTTACACGTACTATACATCGTTTCCTGTTGCAGTTTTCTCTTTTTAACTTCACATTGCATTCCGTATACGTCGTTTCCCCATTTTCTCACACCTCTTTATAGAGGTGGCGAGCCTATGAATCACGTTTAATACTTTTATCACCAATTATTCTATACTTTTTCACTTTTCACTCAAATCATATTTATAACTTTTTCACGATTATTTTAATTCATTATTATATACTCACATATATACATTTTAACAGGCCAATAGTCTCAACTGGCTGAGGCCTTATTCGCTCCAAGGAGCGTTTTAGAATAGAATAGAATAGAATGAATATTTCGAACGAGGGCAATACGTATGATCAAGTGGAAGATGTTTATATTACGTCGACTTGAGATATGACAAGAATTGCTACTATTTAGTGTATACTTGTTATTGAGAGGAATTTGTACCGGTTCCTTATATGTGTAGATGATGAAAGTATTGATTTCAAAAGTATTTAGTAGATTATAATGCGAAAGTAGAAGGGGTTTCTGTTAGAGGAGGGCTACAAACTTTTTACGTGTCTTTGTTTTTGTAAATAATAGGACTTCCCAACTTTCTTGTAATGTGTGTCAAACCTAGTTCTCGTGGTTGCCATTTTCCAAGCGATAAAGTTTACTTTTTGACCTCCAGCCTTTGAACCATATGTACGCTCTTTACCAGATATCCCCTTGCATATACCGTAATAGGTTCTGTTTACTTTACCCACTCAAAGGAAGTAAAATGTACAGGAGAAAGATAATGTTAGGAAAATGTGTAGCAGTGTTGAAACTCAAATTAGAATAAGTTTAGGAGTCGTGAAGCAGTTTAATAAGGATGAAACATGTAGATATACGTTGGACTGTATGAGCTTCTGCCATGGGGGAGGATTGGGAGTAACTGATTGTTAACTACGCAAAATGCGTAGTTACATAGAAAATATAACCGAATCTGATTTTTCTAACCTGCGTAACGCACTGTAACTTAATTTATAAACAGTAAGAGAAAGAATAGCCAAAAAAAAGTTTTCTGAGTATTTTTCCGCGTGCCATCATATCCGGCTTTAAATGAACTGAAGTGCGTATTTTACGAATTATTACAGCGTGGTAATGCGTAACTGGTTTTCTGTCGGTACCAGCCGGGCTATGGATATGGAACTGCCAGGGATAATTACTTTTTAAAAACGAGTTGTATGGAGCGTTGCGCGTAGGTGGCTTAAATTTGGGGTAGATAAAGTAAACCTTGCCGCAAATAATTATTATATACACCTCTATGTTCACCTAGCTACAACTAGCAATCCAGAAATGAGGTTATGAAAAGTTGTATCATTATTTCGTTAAATACGGAGTCCAGTTGATCAACAGGTGCTAACATGGAGACATGGGATGCTAATCAAGTGTCACATCGTGGAATAAAATTTATGGCCGTCAGTTATTGAGCCACACGTACGCTCTATACAACTCATTTCCTTGTGAATACTTAACAGGCACTTGTGTACACAGCGACAGTCGGTAAACCAAAAGGTTTTTCGGAAAGCCATGTGTCATTATTTCGTTAAATACGTACTTTTTTTAACCACAGGGAAAGAGGGCTATTATTCCTCAGAACCGATCTTATTACTTTCTGTTAATTTTAGTATGAAAGTCATTACTTACTTACTTGGTTGTAATTTACAAGCTCCTATGCCTATTTATTGCTTCACCTGCATGTCAATCGCAAAATTACGACGATTTAATTTCACTTCGTGTATTTAATTCCATATCTTATTTGTTTCCCTGACATGCGACGACATGTTGACTAGTTAATGTAGTTCAATACATCATCAACTTTTGCTGTATTTTTTTTTTTACTGTTTACAAGTTAAGCCACGGTGGGTTAGGGTAGGTTAGGAAAGTCTGGTAAGGTTATTTTATATATATATACGCATATTGAAATTTTTACACAGTTGACACGATTAGTTACTCGCAGCTGGATACATTCCTGCTGCCTCCACTTCACGGCTCTACTCTTCCGCTACTCGTAAGTAGTCCAACATTCAACTGATCTCTCTTCCGAATTAACACACTTCTCATTAATATCTTTCTTTTTTTTTAACTTCGCAGGTGATTAGCTTACTAATTTCTCCTGTAAATTTTGCTAATTTTTAGTATTTATGGATCGGTTCTGTGGAACTTCACCCAGAAAAAATTACAGCAGGCGGAGGAATACCAAGGGCATCACTTCTTGTGTATGAATCGCATTTTGGGCATTTATATAGAATCGCCGGACCACACCCCACTAGGAGAAGAGGACGAATTTTCACTTCTTTATGTATCTACGCATTGAGATGTTTATTAAAATTACTCACCAAGGGCAAGGATAGTGTCCATGAATGGAAAAACTTCCGTAGCACGGTAGCGGTGCTACCGGGATAGCAAGAGGGCCACCGGGACGACAATGGCTCTTCTCTACTACAGTATTTATAAATAAACAGAAGATTTATTACCTGCTACCAGGGCGGGTTGGAACTGTTTTCCATGCATGGTAGTGACCAAGGGCAATCGGAGGTTAGGTAAGTGAGGTTTTGTGTTTTTTTTATTGCACACGCGAATTATTTCCGGGTGACATACACATGCCATTTTCCCCACTACCTTTCCCGCCACTAACTCATAACAAGTGTACAATTAGTCACCATGTTTCATTTATGTATCGTAATAAGTAACACATTTTTCTGTATCATTTGTCATACATACTGGATGATAGTATCTCACCTCATTGTTAAGAATAGTAAAGCTGCAATTCACGGAGCAAGTGTAGCAAACAAGTTGAATACCACAAGAAATGCGCAATCTATTTACAAATACAAACCTATGCCGAGCCTAGTATGTTGCCACTTTTATTTAACCATTACAATTTTGTCTCATTATGATATTATATTTACAGTATAATATAATACTGAACGTATGATTTTCAAAATTAAGAATATGATATAACATTAACAGTATACAATGATTCGATACAAACATTTTACATCCGAATATTGTCTTAACAACAGTAATGACTACATACAATCATAAATACTTAAACCCAGATACGAACATTTCACAAGCGGATACTGTGACCAATACTACGGAGATATCTCTCTAGGGAAATTTTGGGAGGAAAGAGCGGCGTGATGCGCCGAGGTTTCACCATGGACCGATGGCACGATAGTGGTGGATAATTGTCCTAGTTTGCGGTGACTAATTGACCTTACTCCCCAACCAAATAGTCCCTTCCGCATCAACATACAGTGCTGCTTATTACATGAAAAGGAACCGACATACAACATCGAGTTTCTTCACCATAAGTATTCCCCTAACTTCACTTTCACTCACTCTTCCCCATAATCCAAAATGAATTCTCGAATTCATCCGGTAAATTTCATAAAATTGGTCCGGCGATGCTACATTTAACCCGTATTTTGGTACAAAGATCACAGGCAGTATGTCCAGAGGAAAAGGTGGATAACCTTTACTTTTGACCCCGCCGTTTTCCACTCATTACCTTCTCAATAATGATTAGGCATTTCCACTAATACGTCTCTACAGTCAGCAATCCACAAAGTAGTACGAAAACCCATGTGCGATTATTATTTGCATACATTCGCTCTCGACGTGATCAAAACATTGCTGTTGCGGATGAATACTTATGGCAGCAAATATGCACTCGATAAGATCAGCGTATAAACATACCGGTTCATTTCTTTATTAATATATTTCAGCACCGGAACTTGTGTTAGAGTATGGAAGTTGGGCGCGTTTATATATAGAAAATAAAATTTACAGGAGCAATGCGACATTTGTGTGTAGTGTCAAAGAAAGTGAAAGCGAGACGTAAGTGAGTTTGCTATAACTATTGCTGTGAAGTGAGAACTATACTCTTGCGGTTTTGGGCGGGCTTTGCGAGGGTGATGTGCATCGCTTATAATGAAAAATAAAAAGACTTTAACTAACCCCTCTTCGCTCGCTCCAGATACTGTCAGGTGTTATATGTGGCAAATGTGTCATTCATAACACGACGTGTGACAATTAGCATTCCTCCGCATGGCGCCATCTTGATCAACTAGGGTGCGTATTTAACGAAACGATACTGAAATATGGATTTTCTTAACACTTTTTCAATCGTTGGTTGTCACTAGATGTTTATAGAAGTGCCTGCAAGCGAAAATAAAGAAAAGAGTAATAAGAATTGAAATGAGTTCTGAATTAAGCAATAAAAAAGTCGATTTTCTAGGCTAACAAACCGCAGCCGGGGAGGTTAGAAAAAATCAGGTCTGTTCATTGTTTTTATTAATAATATATTTCGGAACATGGGTTAGGTTACAATGTAGGTTAGAAAAGTCAGTTGTTTTTTTTTTATCATTATACGTTAACTACACGAAGTTTAGCAAACTTCATGTTCACTCCCCCAACGCAGTAAGTTACAGTTCAAACTTCACTATTATACGTGAGGTCATTTAATTACTTTCTCGCGTTCGTTACATCACCCTCATTCCACACCCCCTTCCCGGACTAAGACAAATAATTCCATCTCATTATTGCTCTTTTTCACACATTACATACTTTAAGATTACCTGAAATTACAGTTGGCACACTTGCCCTCTCCTTGATAACATTCCTTTCCTCCTGTAAGTTTTACGGTTTCCGCGGGCCATAAAGTAAAGTGAACGCATTATAAGCGTTGCACATCACCATTAACACTTGCACGATGTGTTCGCTCTGAACGCGGATGCATCTATATAGTCCCTTGGATTTTCCGTTTTTCACTCTTATCTATACTTCCATACGTCGAAAATCCTTAGAACATCTTAATCTTAGTCGTACAGAACAGAATCTACAGCATTTAGTAAAGTCGGCTCCGAACCACGCCGTTCAACGGACTCCGGCGACGATTGAAGCCATGACCACGCACACAGAAGACGAGCACTCGATGCAATTAGCGTTTTTCCACATGGCGCCATGTTTCTATGTGTTGATCGACTCAAGTGGTTATTTAACGAAATAATAACACATCTTTTTGTAAATAATAACACTTTAGATTACTGATTATCACTATGTGTTTATAGTGTATGTGATGATTTTTTTTACAAGGAAATAAGTGGTATAGAGCGTAAATACGGCACAATAGCTGGCTACCACAAACTGCACCATCTGCCCCAGTCATTGACCTGTATGTGCACTCTGCAACACTCGTTTCCTTGTAAATTACTATCACAGACTTCTCTACGCCTATAGTGACAGTAAGCAGAACGAAGTATTTCAATAA
The DNA here is from genome assembly GCA_022664845.1 of Lepisma saccharinum. NCBI lineage: Eukaryota > Metazoa > Arthropoda > Insecta > Zygentoma > Lepismatidae > Lepisma > Lepisma saccharinum. The sequence continues at coordinate 4,182 of JAGDQP010003439.1, read as the reverse complement.
GCATTCTCTCATTATTTGGAGAGAAAAAATATAATATACTAGAGTTTTTCAACACAAATAAATAAATATTCCTCCCCAGTCAGAGAAATACTAATGACATCACTTCTTGTTATGAATGACATATATTTCTACAATCATCACGACAGCATGTCGAGAACAGAAAACAGGTGAGAAACAACCAGGTTAGAATTTTCCCCCATTATAAGCGACTTACATCACTTTTAATACTCACAATATGTGCTCTTCCTGAACGCGGATATATCGAAATAGGCCCTTAGTCTTTCAACTCTTATTTCACACTTCCACACATGTTGAAAAAATTACATTTCTGCTCGGGTGTCGTATTTTCAGTTTTTTTTTTAGGAGACCCGTTTTTCTCCAAAAACGAAGGGAAACGAACTCCAGAACACATCGTATATTATTAGCAAATTAACAGGGAACAGGTCTTTCAAAATTTGTATGTAAAGTGCTGTGAAGTTAGTTTCCTGGACACAAAATTGCTCTCACGATAAAAAAAAAAAAAAAAAGACAAGCGACTTTATTCCACTAATGTCCAGATTTATAACCTACACATGGCAGATATTCGACTCCACTTCTTCCAAGTAGACTTAAGTGTTTCGGTTAATAAACAATGCACATCTTTCCATATAGTTACATATACGTATTTATTAAATTTCAAATACAATATAATATTTTTAAAAACAAAACTACAGACAAGCTTAAATTACATCTCTACACGACGACCAGAAGACTGTGCGAGAGACGTTCCGAAAGGCCTAACCAATTCATATTGAAGCAACCATTTAAGAGGACGACATTAAAAACTTTACGTTAAAGTGAGTCATAATAAGGTAAGCGTATGAGTCATAATAGTTTAGGTTAGATTCAATTGAATTTAAATTGATTTCGTTTATTGTGTTTAGACAACTTTATCTTACTGGGAGCAGTTAAACTCTAACTGGTGGTTTACCCGTTTTTGAATGTCTAGTTAAGGCATAACAAACAGTTAAGCTAAACAAACTGGTAGTTAAATTAACCCCTACTTCTACCACCAGTTAACACATTAACTGTAGGTTTCAAAACAGTTTGGATGATAAAAGTAGGGGTTAATGATAGATGGATGATAGAGCACATAAAGAGAACATCACAGTTCTCAACTTTTTAACGCCTTTTTTTATTTATTTTTTTTATTCAGATTCGGTTAGGTACGAAAAGTTTTGTTTTGTACTGGCTGGGGTATGAAGTCAGTTTGTGTTTGCACTCCTACAAAATGTAAACGTATCAAGAATGTTGGAAGTGTGTGGTGTTCAAACGCGATGTTTAACTTTATTTTTGGAGCTCCAAAGAAATGTAAACTTTACAGAAGAAATATAATATTTTCAACGTGTGTGTAAGCATTGAAACGGAAAATATAACAAAGGTTGTAGTGATGCAAATGTGAAAAGGCTAAGAAAAAAGTGTCTGAAACTTTAGGTGCTTTCGAGTTGAGAGTGCACATTGAGTGAATGTTAAAAGGGAGGTGCATCGCGTATAATGAAAAAAACCTTTTAAGGTAACTTCAACTGCCTTTCGTACTCGACATGTGTCCGTGATTTTTCTAGCAAAATACGTGTCATTCGTAACATGAAGTATGAATATTAAGTAGGTCGTTAGTATTCTTGCGCATGTCGCCATATTTGTATGTGTTGATCAACACGAGTGCGTATTTAACAAAATAATAATAATACATGGTATTTAGAAACGCTTTTTGGATTGCTAGTTGTTGCTAGATGTTATGTGTGAATTATTTACAAGGGAATGAGTGGTGTTGAGCGTATACATATATCAGTAGTTGACGGAAGCTGCGATCCCGAAAGTAAAGAATATCCCTATGATTTTGAGACAAACTCGTAATATTCCCCAAACGATAATGATAATAGGTAACAGAAAAACGATCATCTTTACTTGATGACTCGCAGCTTCCAAAAGTTATTGACCCCTGTGTACAAACTATACCACTCATTCCCTTGCAAATAATTATTACTGACGTTTCTATAAACTCCTAGTGACAGCAATACGAAAAGCTGTCATTATTATCTCGTTAAATAAATCCAGTTGGTCAAGACACACACATGGCGGCGTGTGAATTGCTAATAGCAATACTTCGATTTATGAATGACACTATTTTTCTACAAAAAATCACGTACGTGTCAAGTGAGTGAATACGAGTATTTAAGGTCAGGTTACAAAATGTTGTTCATTATACGCGATACGCATGACGTGTCATATACCCCATGTGCTCATTCCCAACACGCAAGCACCTAAACAGTCCCAGCTACTTTTTGCTTTCATTTCATACTTCCATGACTCGAAACTTCGTAAAATTTTGCAATTCATCACTTCCACTCACGTTGGAAATGTTATATTTGTGCTGCAAATTTTACATCTTTTTGAGGGGCATTAAGTAAAGGTTAACCAGCAAATGATTAAGCTAATGGAATCAAGATGATTAAATATTCCTTTACCCCACTTCGTTAACTATTTACAAGGAAATGAGTAGTGTAAAGCGTACACATTAATCAGTAGCTGGCAGACGCAGGGGTTCCAAAAGTGAAGTTTATCCATATGATTATGGAGCAAACATAATATTCATAAAATGATAAGGAAAAACAATAATAAAATGATTAAACATTACCCCTCTTTACACCTTACCATATCGATTTCCCCTTGGGCGAGTACTAGTCGCGGCTAACAAAAAAAAAAAAAGTTAAAGCATTCATATCCAGTTTCATGAAGTACATGAACTTCGCTGAACACCTGGAGTGTATTTTCCAATTACTGTGAAGTATATAATTACCGAGATTCTGTTAGACCACCTAATATGTAACCCCCGAAAATTGTTGAGCACAACCTTAATTTTTTTACAATTAAAAATAAATAGGAACAAAACTGCAAAACTGTTTAGAAGCCCTAATTTTGGCTATACCCTCCCAAATTGAAAATCTTAATTACTTTGTTAGTTGCAACCGAGCGAAATAAAACGCATGAAAAAACCGAAGAAATTTGTTCTCTGCCTATGAACTCTTTCATGAAAAAATCATTAATTCCAATTACTGTATTTCTTGCTTGTCATTTCTTGAAATCCCGCTCATGTTCTTAGAACTACCTGTTAAGTTCCGCTTACTTTACTTTATGGGCCGCAAAAAGCGTAAAATTTACCCAAGAAATGTAACATTCCTAACGTGCCTAGAAGTGTTCAAGTCCTAAATGTAACAGTTTTGAAATGAAAGTGTAAAATGAGCGAGAAATAGGAAAAGGTGCTAGGGACTATTTAGTTTCTTGCGCGTTGTGGGGTTAACACATGCATTTTTTTTAAAAGTATCGAACTGGACTTCAACTAACCCCTCTTGACTAGTCCGAGGTACTGTCCGTGTTTCTTGTGGCAAAATACGTGTAATTCATAACATGAAGTTTCGCCATAACTCCCCACGGGGCTATGCTTATTATATGTTGATGAACTGCATATTAACGAAATGATAATGGCATATAGCTTTTCTTAGCACTTTTTGGAAGCTGGGTTGCCGGTAGGTATTTATAGAAGTATATGTGGTAATTATTTGCAAGGAATTAAAGGGTATAGAGTGTACATATAGCGCGGTAGCTGCGGGTCATAATGTGGAGCTTATCTAATTTTTCAGTGTATAAGGATATGCGGGCCAGCGATCTAGAACAGTCACGCCTACGTAAAATAAACTTTGTCAACTTAATTTTTTATGGGCAATTTTAAGTAACTGAATTCGGTCCGTCACGATTATAAATGCGATGCTAATTGAAATTCAGATCCATGCACCATCCGGGACCTTCCAATCGCTTGCTTAGCCCCCCAACCCACACGGCTACCAGGTCGGCGTCACACAAACGTATTTTTTTAGGTAGTAATTCAACTCTACATATGTATATTTACTACCTTATTTCTGTATTCCACAAATCTCTTAATACAATCAAACTTTCATATTTCTTACTTCAGAAACTAGCGAATTTTATGCGTATTTTGTTTATAACTTACTGCGCTATCCTCTATTCTACTGTTTTCATAATTCCTGAACAACTCCCTAGATGCCGAAATAGTAGAAATCCATTGCTCTGTTCTCACTAACCACCAGTCAAAAGGCACTTGAAAAACGGATATTAAAGTTAGAGTTC
>JAGDQP010003438.1:53117-94175 GCA_022664845.1 Lepisma saccharinum | reverse complement strand
TTTTTTTCTCTCTCTAATTTTTCATTTTTTTGCATATAATTAAATTTGGATGTGTAATTTGAATATTTTGAATGCTAATGTGTTTATTAAGCTGTTTAATCTATCTAAGGGTGTTATGCATATGATTAAAACATGCATTTAATTTGTAAGAACATTTATGTAGCATCTTTGAAAATTGGGAATTTTCCATCATTTTCTCTATTTCTTCGTTGCTCAGAGACAAGCGAGCCAGGTTTTCAGCTGAACTTCGATTGAGGGCGAAAGGTCACCGCAGTGTTGGACCTTACACAGCTGGGATATTTCTCCAGAAAGGAAGCTGCAAGAAATATTCCCACTGCCTAACTACATAGGAAACTAAAGAGAAGAAAGTTTACCTATAGTTGGCAATCATTAGTACTGTCGCCTCTCAGTCGGGCAAAAATTCATTGTTTTGAGCACGTTCAGCTTAGAAATACAAAGACTTGTTAAAAGTAAGGGTTTTGACCAGAATTGTCACCTTACGTCCCTTTCCCCGTCTCCGGGGTATGGCTAACTAGTGAGCCTATAACGAAAACGATGCTTCAAGACGCGGAAGGATACGTGTTTTCTGCTACATTTTACATTTATGTTTTTATGTCTATGTACACCCATAGAGAAAGTTTGTTTGGGTCTCCGTTTGCTCCATCACTACTTTTAACGTGATTCGGGTCCCTTGTAACTAATTATCAGTGCATTTATGAATAAACAAACACAGGAACTAATTTCAGATGAATCGAGCTGTCTTGCGCATGCCGATGGAGTCGGGAGGCAGCTGTGACATGTGCTGTACTAGAGTTGCAGTACAAGCCCTGTTTTCTTTTTCTGATATCTTTCTCCCTTCATGATGTCATCTCTTTGTAAATACAGTAACCCCCTCCCCCATATATCTAGTTTATATTTGTATACTTTGTACTGTCGCATCTTTCTTCTTTCCATGTTATTTTGTCATTTATTTGCTTTGTTTTCATCACGAGTTAGCTCTTTCCCGCTTAGTTTGTTTTGATTTAGCTTGCCAATGTCTCCCGTCAGAGGGCAGCATCGGTCGAGAGGAGCATTTGAAGCTACCTGTCTGTCACATCTTCTTTCTTTTTTCTTCTTTTTAATTGTTTTAAGAAGTGTTTTAGTGTTTTATGTATCCAATATCATGTATTTAGTATGTAAGTATAAGTACTCAGTGGCTGAACTAATTACATTGAGTCAGTGTAATGTAAATATTGTTTTTATATGCGAGTTGGCCAGTGCCTTGTGACAGGTGGCAACCCCGACACACAGGTGTAGTAAGTTTCTCTCTGCCTGTTTGGCGTGATGAGAGCGAGTCCCAAAGGAGGCCGCAAAAATACAACCTCAGGTACGAAAAGCCAACATCCACATCGGTAGTTCTATCTTAGTTTCGAGACGAGCAACATGTAGTCAAAGTTACTAGTTGTTTGAATAGAAAATCGTACTAACTAACATACCGTTCACGTTTTAGAGCGGCATCATCGAACTGTGTGTGTTTTGTGATACATCAAAGTGATAGTTGGAAAAGTGCATTACCAAAAGCACCTCACATTGAAACAATCTTATGTGCTACGATCTTTAATAATATGTGATCGAACAGTGCATTGAATCACTCTAGACTCACAAATACCATTTATTTGGTGTTTGACATTTTTTTATTCAATATTATAAATTTGGCTTGCACCGAATCATACCGTGCACTGCCAATTGAAATGTGTGTCATCCAGTCAGTAAACATGCCAGTGTTAGAAGATGGATGATTCAAGCTTGACTTTGTGTTATTAAGCACCAATTCGCACAAATAGCAGCATAGTACCTTGGAACTTGTGAAATTATTCATTTCAATGACAAGCCACCACAAGTTCACCTTGTCAATAAGGTACGTTAGACACATTCCATGTAGTCAACAAGAGTGCTAACGCTAAAACCTTCACTATGTCACATTATAACCAGTTACGCTACTAAAACTGAAAAAAAAAACACTTTTTTTTAACAACTTTGTGTGCTCCAGAACTTTCAACTCTTGGACTGTAGGTCCCATCCTTGGAACTCTTTACCAGCGTGTGAAACCCCAAGTGACCCCACTCAGATGAACACTGCAAGTTTCACTTCGGATAATGTAACCTTTTGGATATACATAAACAATTTCCAAGTGTAACTCAAAATCTAGTGACGTCACATAAATTGTGTGTTTAAAAATACCGGTAAAAGTCATGGAAGTGAGCTCACCAAAAATAGTGTTGTTTATTGTGTGAATGTATATAATTCGACAGGTACCAAGGAAACATGTCTGTGATTAAGTGTCTGTAAATAGTGTTTTTCATACATCTCTGCTCCTTCCAAATTCGTCAACCTCTTTTGGAATAAATCTGATTAAGTATCTCTACTTGAATTACATCGTTTGTCTTCACTTCTTCTATGGTCACCTGTGCTATCCTGAGTGTGCTCTTCACAGAGGTGAGTACTGTAGATTTAGTGCAGCATACATGTTACTATGTTTTCAGGCTTCCTAGGTTGATGCAGGCGGAAGGTGGATCTGAAATTATTTCACCTTGCTTCGAAAGTACTTCATCAGAGATTACATTGCTATTCTTGCAGTCATGTGTAACCTACTAACCCCTGAGAAGAACATATCCAAGGCGAGATATGTGGTCTATTGACCTTATTTGTATTTTTGATTGAGAATCTCACGCCTCTCCAGTAATTAATATTTCTGTCATTAAATTCAAGGCGCCCCTATTAACGTAAATGAAACTGGAGATCTTTTGTGTTGTTAACCTCCACTAATCCCTTGTTTGGAAATTAAAGTAAAACTTGTAACTTGCGTGAGATATCTTCAGGTTGAGGTGGAATTAATTAACTTTATTCTAAATTTTCGTGCATATCATTAGCATCAACACCTCACCTTGTCAGTTTTGACATACATTGTAGAGGCACTACACATTTTCTCGGCTCCCAACGCACAGGCGTTATACATTTTCTTGACGTCCACCGTTGGGGGTTTACAAGCAGTAGACCAACTCCTCCCTTCGGGGAGAGGCCTCATCCACTAGTGGATTGAATATGGGTGTGATTTATTATTATTATATATATATACACACTTTCATATCGTACCGATCTCAATAGGTATATTTTCTTCGAAATCTACCTAAAAAAGTCTGCAGAAAAGAACATCAAGGTTCCAAGCGAACGCCGTATAGATTTGTTCTTCATCATATCTGCAGCTTTGCTTATGTTTATGACAGTGACGATTCCATTATTGACATTGAAAATGAACTATTGAATGCCTAGAACTGCATGAAAATACCACGTCTATAGACGACTCGATAAGATGTGACAAATGCATAAAATGATTCGATGAAACTCGTTCAGCTTACCCAGACAAGAAAGAGCTCTCTACATGTGGAAGGGAAGAAATTAGGTGAGTATGTGCCGTTAAGAAGAAGCTGAGATCTGAGAGATTGTTCTTTTTAATTTACTGCACCATCTCTCCCGCCAGGGTTGGACAGATGGGTAAAGAGACCGCTTCTTTTTTTTATGCGTATTGTTACTACCTAGCGGTCCGGAACCTAGTTATTGTATGTTTACGTTATTCCTAAAGGACTGAAATTTCAGGTAATCTATTTTTTAAGCAAATAAAAACAAAATGACAGTTCTGCACAATCTCTTTAAGTGCTACCTGGGATCTTAAAACATTAAGAGACCTCCAAAACAATGAGATTTTGAATTAAATAATAAATATATGTTGCTTTTTTTTTTTTATTTCTTCAATGTTTAAACATTACTGCTTGGTCCAGCTAATCCTTCTTCCATATGCGAAGTGTACATACGTAAATACAGCCCGGCTTGTGCTATGTATTACATCTTATTACGAGAAATGTATTTTATTCTACAAGTTTGGTTAGTAATTTTACAAACCGTGTATGTGAAACACGCTACACAGCTGTTTGGTAACACGTTGCAAACGTTTTTGTAAATTTACTCATTACTTTTTTATCGGGTCACGCAAAAGGTTAAAGATTGAAAGTTAACAAAGTACGCAATATGATATTTGTATAAACTTCAAAAACAAATTAAAATACAAATGCAAACATTGAACAAAAAGTCTTGTACGACACAATACACTGAGAATGTGAATAATATGTAACATAATTTCACATTCATTAAAATGTAGAAAAACATAAATATTCAACACGTATGTTTTATTACAAAATATTTAGTCTAAAATATAACATCAGTGCGAACAATGTCTTCTTTTCTTAACAAAACATTTCAACTCAATATTATTATGAGTAGTAACTTCAACAGTAAATAATGTGCAAGGGTGTAAAACTAAGTTTAAAGATGTTGGTTAGTATGTGAGTAGAAATACAATACGTCTTTGAACAATGCAAATAGGTTTCGTAAATTTCGTGTTAAAATAATATATTGAAATAGTTTGTGAACTAAAAAAGGTCGGAGTTTTCCCAATATTGCGCTAATGTCCTAACATATTAAAAAGTGATTTTAACCAGGATAAGGATATTGCTTGGATGCTGAAACTAGGAATAAACCAATTTGAAATAATTGTTTAGATTATGCAAACACCACTATAATTGGATTATATACTTGGTGATATCAGACTAAGGTACTTTAGATACGGCTTCATATTATACGAATTCTTTGCATTTTTATGAAATTTAACAAACCCAGTTTTACCAATAATGTCAATATCTGGCAACACTTTCCCCTACAAGTAAAATCATTGTAGAAATGTTTCTTTAAATTTGCCCACACTTTGAACTTACAGTATCAACTTCTTTAACACAAGGTACGTAAATCTTAAATCATGTAGTTATGCGTTTACCACAATGTCATTGTAAATTTCTTCCAATTCCTTCTGCTTGTCTTCAATGTCTGTTGCTTTAGCACTACCATCAAGTTCAAGCCATTGGATGATCTCATTGCATTTACTTATTATCTTCTCCCTTTCAATACGAGAAATGCAATTCTCCAGGTTACCCAACACATCCTTCTTCATCTTTAAACATAAAGACTCCAAGGCATTCTTAGCAGCAATTCTTTTCTTTTGTCCCTCGTCTTCCCATTTGTATACCTTTGCTTCAGCGATTAATCCACACAGTTCTTCCTGACTTAGACTATTCTTATCATAGACGATAGTAATTTTCTTTGATCTCCCTGTTGACCTTTCAACAGCCGTTACATGCAAAATGCCATTTATATCAATTTCGAGAGTTACATCAATTGAAGATTCACCTCTTCGAGCAGAAGGTAAATCTCTCAATTCAAAAGTACCCAGTAAATGATTGTTCTTTGTGAGTTCACTTTCACCTTCATAAACTTCAATTTTCATTGACGTTTGGTAATCATACACTGTAGTATAGGTTTTAGTGCTTTTGGCTGGAATAGGAGTATTACGCTCAATAATAACACTCATGAATTTTCTCCATTCAGCGATACCTAATGAAAGCGGGGTCACATCCACAAGCACTAAATCTTTAATTTCATCTGACTTACCACCGTTTAGAATTGCAGCTTGAACAGCTGCTCCATAGGCTACGGCTTCATCTGGATTAATGGATCTATTCAGGTCTTTTCCATCGAAGAAATCCTGAAGTAACTGTTGAACTTTTGGAATGCGAGTAGATCCACCGACTAGAACAACGTCGTCAATTTGTGACTTATCCAACTTGGAGTCCTTGAAAGCTCTTTCCAGAGGTTCTAAAGTCTTGCGAAAGAGGTCAATTGTAAGATCTTCAAATCGAGCACGAGTGATCGAAGTGTAGAAGTCGATTCCCTCAAACAAAGAATCGACTTCAATTGTAGTTTGTTTGGAAGAAGAGAGCTGGCGTTTTGCTTGTTCGCAAGCTGAACGAAGTCGTCGCAAGGCACGGTTACTTTGTGTTATGTCTTTTTGGTATTTTCTCTTGAATTCTTCTACAAAATGATTGACCATTTTATTGTCTATGTCCTCGCCACCCAAGTGAGTATCTCCTGAAGTTGACTTTACCTCAAATGACCCATCTCTTATGGATAAAATGGAAACATCCAAAGTTCCACCTCCAAAGTCAAAAACAATCACCCTCCTCTCCTCGGCCAACTGAAAAGAAAAGAAAGTACATTGAAAGAACCTTGATTGCAATAAGACTATCTTCAAAGGTTTACGTATACACCGGTCTGGCAGAAAAGTGTAGAATTTATCTACGATAAATGGCTTTACCCAGTCATGGAGTCATGTGGAGCGATTGTGGTTCCATACAAATGTAAAATTAGTTCATGACATATTGCATCAGCTTGTATTTGGGTTCCCGAAACGATATTGGTGAGATCGAGGTTTCATTTGTGAACCCGGGAAGAATAGATATTCACTCAACAATATTGAAAAAATGTAGTGGTTTGTCACTAAAGACTGTCTGCGGTTGACTTGCAATTATAAAAAACAGTAAGACATGAGTGGGGCAAGCTGATCTTATTCGACAAAATACAATAAGCATCTGTGGAAAGAAAACACAAAACTTATTTATGGGCTGTTTAACCACACTGTTTAACTGTGATTAGGAATGTAGGGTTCGACGGAAGACTATGTAATGGGGTGGATCGAAAAACATTTTCCTCGAAAGTCGATATCCTTGATGTGGGAAAAGTTGTGGTGGTTCGGTATCATAATGACAGAGTTAAAATAAGGACTGCGTCAGCTGCTTCAAGTTGCGTATTTGGCTCAAATTTTTTGTAATTGGTAAAAAATAACTTTCTTTGACTTGCCAAAGAGGACAACGACTTGCTTGCTACTAGGACAACCCGAAAGTACCTTGTATGTTAGAGTAACACACATTTAACCTGTTCGACTATCTTAGATACCCTATTCTTACCTAGATGAAGGTAAAAAATTTGTCTATTTTGGCTCGAAAAAGCGCTCCTTTATGCCTAAGATGACAAACTTCTTTTTCTGAGAATAGCGAAGGTACACTAGTGCACTTCCTATTTATATTTTATTATTTTGCGTTTTGCAACTCTGAAGCTAGTTTGTTCTCAAACTAACCATCCCCCTTGGCTGCAACTCTAATACCATCCATCGCAACCAACCACCCTACCTCTGCTGCAAAATCGGACTTTGTCTCAAATTTTGGATTGAGTTCTCTATTTAAGAGTGTGGTCCTAATAAAATAGTCTTTGAATTCTTTGCCAAAGATGTGTTTGAGCTTCACGATCTTCCTTAAAGCATCTTTTAAATGTAGGATGGTGCGAGAGAAAAATGAATGTAGTTGTTCCAGGTGTTCATCGCCATAGGCTGCTATCCAATGCAGATCATCTTGAGAAAGCTGTCGGGTGATAGGAAATTTATCGGTTATTGTGTATTTATCTTAGAAAATAATTTCGGTGTAATCCGCAACATTGAAATTGAGCTGCTTTAGTTGAAACTTGCGTATTGTCGCCTTGGAAGTTTGACTTGTAGGAGGTATGGTTTGTAAGCATTACTACGCAGTTTTGTGGATGGGTCTAAAATGTGTTCTTTTGCGGAACAGGAATGACAATATTCTTTTACTGTTCGTCTATATATTTCATTTTATCTATGGTGACAAGTTATTGGAGCTGTCAGGTATTTTACAGTGCCGTTTCATGTGAAACCGCATGGGCGCATGCATTCACATGATAAAGGTAGTTTTAAGTTATTTAGATGGATTCTGGTTTGAAGCATAATGTGGTCGTGAGCCACCTGCGTGCTTTACAGGTCCAGGGATCGTCGCAGCAATGTCAGGGGAGTAATATCCTGTAACCATGGCACTGCAGATCCTGTGTAAATAGTTTTGATCTTCTGTTATGTCTGTTTCAATTGCTTGATATTATGCTATGGGTTGTGTAGAGATTTCCTCTTCGCTTTCCTGTGGAACTAGTAAACCTGGAGGGATCATATGTTTCTCCGTCGATTTCTTCAATTAGGTATCTCTATAGTTCATCACTAATTGGTAGAATATGTGTGCAGTTGGTAGATGAACCAATGAATTGAGCGTTGCAATTTACAGGATTTTTCAAGCGGCATAGGACACCACTTTAATTCTCCTTGTTAGTAACCTTTCCATCGGATCCGATTCATGACAAAGAAACTAACTGATAGAATAGTTGATTCAAGGATTTTGCTCAAAAGATTTGAATAGTTCTAGTGGACAATTTAAAAGAAAGTAAAAGAATATTCTCACTGTTAATTTTTCTTAAAGATGTTAGCTGTTTAGGTTTATGTCAAGATGATGTATTAATTTGAAATGCGAATCTTGTGGCACGATTGCATTTGATGCAAAAGATTTGCAGATAAGTATGTAACGAACATATGCTTTTAGATATTACAGACACAAGCAGTCGCAAATGGAAACAGCTGTAACGTACCTCACAATTTTTAATGTTCGTTAGTTACAAATTGTTATTTTGTTAGGAAGGAAACTGCCCCTGAACCGTATTACACAAATTCATTAATTTAGGATAACTTCTTTTGAGATACGGAACCCTGTGAGTACTGTTGAACTATAAAATTATTTTGAACATCTCGTGCGCACCGGTGAACTATAAAATTCTAATTAGCAGAAAGCAATATGATAGTATGTATTGTATAGAATTATATCTGAAAGTTGTGCAAAAGGATGACGTCACAAATCGAGGGCATCCGAACCCCTGAACCAAACATACATAAGGCGTTGTAACAAGTCAGGAGCTCAGATAATCTCGGCCCTCGGGCCGAACCTCATCAAGTTATCTTGCTTGGTCTGCCCTTTCTTTGGACAGCAGTCCGCTAATAAATATATCATCACTCTCAATATCTCTTATCTTTTATTGGTCATTACCTTCTATACTGCTTTGTGAGAATTACTCTTTGTACTTCATTCTTAGTACCAATCTATTACTACCAACCTTTTGTGTTCGCCGGTCTAGGAAATAAGACAGGCGACATCACTCCTGGCTCCAACCGGCCTAAGAAATAAGACAGGAAGGGTGCCTCTACCATTGCCTGGCTTCTACTGACCTAAGAAATAAGACAGGTAGTGGTCCTCAACCTTCCCCGGGTGTCGACCGGTCTAAGAAATAAGACAGGATGCACTATCTTTGGCTATCGACGGTCTAAGAAAACAGATAGGCAGGAGTATAACCTATTGCTTAGCCTTAACTGGTCTAAGAAACAAGACAGGAAGGGGTTACTTGACCAATCCTCTACCACTCCTAGCTCCAACCAGTCTAAGAAATGAGACAGAAAGGGGTGCCATTAATTTGACTCTGAAAGACATACTAGTATATAGGGTGAAGCTAATGTTTTCTGAAACTAATGCACACTTGCACAATGCACTCTCGAAATGGAAAATAACTAGCTTAACTATACAGTCTACACTAGCCTAGTAGTGGAAGTCCAGCCTTTAAGAGACGCAGAGGAACGAACACTTGGAAGATTTACGGATGTATGTATGAACAAGTCTTGAAAGAGTAATTAAGGGAAGAAACTCCAAGCCCCTTAGGCCGTGTCCAAAAGAGCAAGTATGCACATACGGTACTTAACCGCAGCGCCAATCGCGGATAAAATTAGAAACTATTTAGCCTGCATGTTCATGCAGGACTAAATTATTAATGTTTGCTTAGAAACAGCACTGATAATTATAAAATGTTTGTTAAAGAAGAAATGACATTATAATGACAAAAAACTGTGTGTTCCTCTTAAAAATCATTATTAATTAACGTTGCATTAACTTATCATGCGGGTATGCCATGCCCATTGATGCTTTTCTGCATTTTCAGTCCTCTTGGAAAGATGTTAAAGTTGAAAGTGTTTGAAGTGGCATTATGTTAATGAATGACATTTTATATCAATACTTGCTTCGTAAAACTAGAAGTTGCGTACACAAAATACATTTAGGACCACCACTATATTCTTCACATATCGTGTACCTTATATTTGAATTAAGTAAGCCTAGTTAGAAATTTAAATATTGATTGTATTTATTGCAAAGATCAAGTTGGTAAACAATAAACTGTTTTCTATAAATTCTTGTGAAAATTATAAACACCAATACTTCTGTCAAATATTATTACGTGCAAAAATGTAATGGCTTTCTTTTGTGTGATTGCGGTATGAGAACTTCCAATTTTACATACAAGTTTAGCTCAATTATTTTTCGGGACTTCTGTAATACAAATATATTTTTTATTTACAAAATTCTAATATATTTTTCCCGTGTCCTTGCTCTAACAGACTACTTGACAGTTTCATACCATGAGGGGATCTGTTGTCCACACTGTTAACAGTTTACGCCATTGGAACGAATGTTGAATTAATTCTTTTCAAGGGACAAGGGAATCATTTTCGTGTTGTAGTCACTTTCCATTAACGTGGTGACTCGTCGTTGAGGAGCGAATCAAATTGCATTAAAATAACTGCTGTTAAAAGCGAAAGAATGTAAGCTGTCAGGAATAATAAGTTTAACCGGTTAGCTAGTTTTGTGTATTTATATCCTTGCACAATATTTTAGCACAGGACGTTATACTCCATAGAGAATTTCTACACGGAATCTAGCTTAATTTAATCTCAATGTGAATAATTCTTTATATTAGCTACTTCTGTTATATTGCATTGAATATGCTTCGAACGTTGTTACTTTCCTAATTTCGGATGTGTAAAATGCAGAATATGATGTAAAATCAAGGAATAACGTGAGTACAAGGACACAATGCGTAAGGGCACGTGTCACACTCAAAATACCTCTTGACTTTCCATCACATTCTGTATTCTACGTATCCAAAATAAGGAAAGAAACAGCATTCAAAATACATTCAACACTATGTAACAGAAGTAAGTTATATGGAGAATTATTGTGATATGTTGCGTAAGGTTACTGCCAATTTGTGAACTACATGCAGAAGTTGTAATCACGATATTTTAAGAAGCTGGACCTATATTGAGTTTCGCTATTATGTAGGCCTACTAACTAAGTTATTATTTCACATCATGCCCTCACTCAGATTTTAATTTTTCCTTGTACTAATTCATTTTGATTTCATAATATACCATTAGGACAATCTTTGTGTTCTAGAATAATCTAAAATTACAATCACCAATTAAAGCTTGAATTAGACAAGAGATAAATCAACTTCCCAGATTTAAAACACTAATAAAAAGTACACTATTCTATAAGGGTATAAAATATACATTGCAGCTTTTGATACATTATTGGTAGTAACACCTTCGGCTATTAAGCAGCAGCTCCCAACATAATTCGTTGACGGTAATGTAATTTTGATGAACAAACACTCTTATCAAGTTTCATTATTTTACCTTCAAATGCAGTCGTTCTAGTCAGTACAAATTATTCTAGTTGCGCGGTGTGACATCAATGTGCACAAGACCTAGCACCCAAGACTGCATATTCACGCACTACGAATTATTGCACTTGCGAACTTGGTACTTTTGTACCAAACTTGTGACGTCACTTCCTGGGAAGTATACACTTGAAGTACGCACTATGTAGTTTTTGGACACGCCTTAATTTCGCACTATTTTATGAAATTATAATTAAAATAATTAAATATTCTTAGGGCTAGAGAGGAGCCACGGTGGATCAGTGGGTAGAGCGCTCACCTCTGGTGCTAGCGGTCGTCGGATCGTTCCCTGCTCATGTGGACTTTGTGGTGGACAAACACCGTGTGCGTGGGTTTTCTCTGGGGTTCTTCCGTTTCTTCTCACTTTCTCCATTCCACCAATTCATCTCATCATCATCCGTCCGGCCTGAGCCAAAGTTGCCTAAAGGCTCTAAAATTAAATGCAGATTAAAATAAAAAGTTTAAATCAACATTCCGCACGAGGTTCTCGTAATAACACTAAACTAAATTAAGGAAGAATGGTTTATTTATACACAGAGAACGCCAAGAGCTACAATAGATCTTTTTCATAATTTATATTAGAATGTTATGTTGTTTATTCTGCAAATGTGAAACTGAAACACTATATCAATTCTTGAACTGTTTTAGCCAGAGAGTTTAACACTTTTACAAAAATATCTTGGACAATAACACTTTTTCATTTCTAACAATGCTTGGAAAATTATAAATACACTCTGATAATAATAACGTATTAAGACAACAGGGAAAGAACGAGCCTGTTTGCACTTTGAAGGGCCTTTTTAACAAACTATCTTCCATTAAGAGAATATATAGTCCCTTTCTATGCAGCAAATCTCTGTTTGATGTGCACATATACGTAATCTTGATCGTGAAGTTTTAAAACGCTCTCCTATAAAATCAAGAAAATGGACAAAGAATGTTCTTTCCCAGTGGCCTTCATATGTTAAAGAATACAAGATAATTGTATGCTAATAAGATTACATTTTGCTCTTGTTCACAAACGTTTATAATTAAAATCTTAAAGTGAAGTAATCCTTGTGTGTGAAGAACATGCTATAATGTGTGATCAGATATGATGACATGGCGCCAAGGATCTCATATATCACTACAATAACCTTATGCTGAGATTTGCTCTAAATTCTATCTGACAGCATGTACTGCAGTCCAAACACCTAGATTCTTTCCATTCAATACTATCACATTTGAGTATTAAAGTACGAAATCCATTTTATAAGAATCACCTAGCTATAGTGTTTCTCAATTTTGACAAGACTTCTAAGGATAGTGAAAATAGCTATACAAAATAAATGTTTTTGATCTTTACGTCCTACCATCGAAACGTATCATGCAATGCTGGATAAGTGTTTGAAAGTATTCAAGAACATGTAATGTTCAGTCTTAGCATGTCATCGTTCAAACTCCATACAGTACTGAGCAATCACTTACTACTTTCGCTAATGATGTTACAATGCAAAAATTGTGAGAAACAGAGTTCTTGTACTAATTTAGTCATAAAAATGGTATTAGAAAACGAATTACCCTGTCATAACATTAACATCTCAGGTATGAGACAAAAACAAGATTTTCTTTCAGAGCGTTTATCATAACTACTTACGTTTCGAGATTTAAAACACTGCATGCATAAAAATTATATATTTTTTATTGTAGTGTGTAGTGGACCACGCAGTTTCTAAGAACGGGACATAGTAGGAACATTGAAATATAACTGCGTTCGTATTTGACTCTGGGGCAGCGACTGAGTAACAAAGATTACCATGTGATTCAGTCACCTTCTTCATGATTTAACAGGGATCAACAGAAAGTGCATTGTGCTTCATAACTAACAGAGGAGCTGTTTTAAAAGAAAGGTATGATGTGAATAGAGAACAATGGGTTGAATATTTATCTCCGTATGTCACCCGTGTTGCTTAAGCTTGGCCACAAAGTAATAGTTAACTAAAGCGCAGGAATGTCATTTCCTTACTATTAACAGTAAATGTATACGTAAATGAAATAATTGGAGATCACCAATGTGGACTTAGAAGAAATAGATTTTCGCCTTGAGACAAATTTTGGAGAAGAAATGGGAATGCAATGGGACTGTTTACCAGTTATTTATCAATTTTACGAAAGCATATGATCCTAACAAAAGGGAAAAGTGATACATTATCCTGATACGATTTGGAATTCCGGAAAGACTGGTTCAACTAGTGAACATGTGTCTCAGCGACCCCATAAGCAGAGTACGGATAGGTAATAATATGTCAGATAGTTTCAAGATTCGCAACGGATTGAAACAAGGCGATGCCTTATCACTGCTACTGTTTAATTTTTCGTTAGAATATGTGATTTTAAAAATCAAAGGGGACACAAAGGACTATCATTGAATGGTTTGAATCAACTGTTCGTATACGCGGATGATGTAGATTAAATAGGGGACAATATAGATACACTACAAAGCAACACCGATGTCTTAGTAGAAGCATATGCGATGAGATAGGTCTACATGTAAACATATATAAAACAAAATACATGATAACAACCCGAAACACAGGGAATGAAGGAAATAAAAACATAAGAATTATGGATGAGGTCATAGGGAAAGTAAACAAATCTAAATGCTTGGGAGCATATGTAACAAGCAAAAATGAGGTCACTGAAGAAATAAAAAGTTGCTTAGTATCGGGCAACGCATGTTTCTATTCAGTCCGGAAACTTGTAACATCGCGGTTAATATCAAGGAAATTAAAACTTAGAATATACAGAACGGTTGCGAAAGTTGGAATATGACCCTAGCAGATAAACATAAATTCGTGTGTTTGAAAATAAGGTTTTGAGAAAGATATACGGGACGAAATGACTGGAGGATGGAGGAGACTGCATAATGAAGACTCCACGGACTGTACGATTCACCCGATGTTTTAAAAATAATGAAATCACGACGACTAAGATGGGCAGGCCATGTAGCTCGGATGGGAGGAAAGCCGGACGGAACGAGACCATTAGAAAGACTGAGACGTTGTTGGGAGGACAATATTAGAAAAGATCTTCGAGAAGTAGGTGTTCGTTATGAAAACTGGTTTGATGTTGCCAAGGATAGAATGCAATGGCGATCGTATGTTACTGCAGCGATGAACTTGTGAGTTCCATAAGTCATGGTTAGTTAAAAGTAACAATAATTAAAATGCGTATACGAGGGCAAGTCAAGAAAGACTTGGACTGATTTTTTTCCCGGCAGTTCTGTTAACGCTGGAGCTTCATAGTTTGGCATACAAGTAGGGTGGGTCTTGCTGTGCATATATATAAAATGTTGTTAAGGAATCATTGCATGTTTGGTAACCACGACTTTTTATTGCAGGTGATGTACTGCGCCGCCTCTAGAAGTCGCCTGTAGAAGAAATGGAGTCATTACGAGAAGAACAATTTGCAGCTATACGGTTCTGCTATCGCCTGGGGAAAAGTGCAACAGAAACTCTAGGAATGTTGACAGCAGCCTACAAAGATGACGCTCTGCCACGAAGTACCGTGTTCTGGTGGTTCAAAGAGTTTAAAGATGGCCGAATGACAATCACGAAAGCTGGTGGACCAGGTGTATCAGCGTCAGCTGTTACTGAGGTGAACAGTAACACGGCAGCAGTCATTGTTAGAGAAGATCGCCGCATCAGTATCGACGATCTGGCAGCCGCACTACGCATATCTCATGGCAGTGCCTTCAAAATTTTGCATGACCACCTCCACATGAGCCGAGTGTGTGCGCGATGGATTCCGCGACTCCTGGCACCAGAGCAGAAGGCCGTTCGAGTGGAGACTTGCAGGGAGCTGTTGCAAAGGTTTGAGGATGGTGGAGACGCCTATGTGGAGTCAATTGTCACCGGCGATGAGTCATGGCTTCATCATTTCGATCCTGAGGGCAAGCAAGCCAGTACGCAGTGGAAGACACCAGGTTCGCCCACACCAAAAAAGGCAAAGGTTGTGAAGTCGGCAGGCAAGGTGATGGTGATCACGTTCTTTGATCATCTTGGTATGGTGTATCAGCATGCTGTTCCCTCCGGCACTACTGTAACTGCACCATATTACGTGTCAGTCATTCAGACCTTACGGCAGCACATTGCGAAGAAACGACCAAACCTTCGCAATGGCGGCTGGAGACTCCACCATGACAACGCGAGACCACACGTGGCACATGCTGTCCTCGAATACCTACATCAGCACAATATCAACTGTGTGCCACACCCACCGTATAGCCCAGATCTCGCACCGTGCGACTTTTTTCTATTCCCTGCCCTAAAATCCAGACTGCGTGGACGCCGCTTCTCCGATAATTCCGAGATTCTGAAGGCATCGGAGGCGGTTTTGAAGGACCTCTCAAAGAATGGCCTGCGACACGTGTTTGAGGACTGGAAGACTCGAATGAAAAAGTGCATTCAAGTGGGCGGGGACTACTTTGAAAAGGATCATGTGCCTGTTGCTGAGTAATAATAAATTGCCTAGAAAAAAAAAATCAGTCCAAGTCTTTCTTGACTTGCCCTCGTATTTCTTTTCCAGAACAATTTGTCAGTACAGTGCTATAATATGGACTGGAGTACACATTTACCTATTCCAACACCTTTGTTTTACTTGTTAGGCGGTTTTAATAGAGATATCACATATTGTATGCAAAATATGCACCCGAACCTGTTTTATATGTGACTGGTGTTCGAAAGATGTTCTTCCAATGTTCTATATCAAAATTACTCCACACGGCAATTTAAAAAAATGAGATAGATCAAAACAACTGTGTGGTGCTTTACAAAGATATGATGAAGATAGCGAACTTCCATAAATATTTTCTTTTAGTGACCCCCAAAAGAATGTAACATGTAACACGAAGCGAACTTTAATTTCCTTCATGAATATTTGGTCTCCTTCTAGATCTCCTGCTATTGTTTTGATAATGTTTCAGCATAATTGGATTGAAAATGTTTTCAAGTTCTTTTCGCTTTTGGTCGAGATCTTCCTTCGAAGCATACTCATCAATTTCGAGCCAAAATAAAATATCATCACAGTTGTCAAGAATGATACTTTCTTCATTCTCAGAAATTTTATCCTTTAATTTATTTTTGGTGGTTCTCTTCACGTTTAAGCAATACATTTCCAAAGCATTTTTCGTCTCAATTCTCTGTCTTCGTTTCTCATCTTCAGCTCTGAATTCTTCGGCTTCGGCAACTAGTCGCTCAACGTCATCTTTACTTAGACGATCTCTGTCATTGGTTACAGTAATTTTCTTTGTTATTCCTGACGATTTATCAACAGCTTTGACGTTCAAGATGTTGTTGATGTCAATTTCAAAAGTAACATCAATTTCAGGTATACCTCTTGGCGCTGGTGCTATACCAGTTAGTTCAAATTTTGACAGTAAGTTATTGTCTTTCGTGAACTCACGTTCACCCTCAAATATCTTAATTTCTACTGAAGATTGGTTGTCAACAGATGTACTGAAGTAACGACTTCCCTTTGCTGGTATTCTGGTATTTCTCTTGATGAACACTGTCATGATTCCACCCCTTGTTTCTATTCCTAATGAGAAGGGATTTACCTCAACGAGTATCAAATCTTTGATCTCTTCTGACTTATCTCCATGCAAAACAGCTGCTTGTAAAGCAGCGCCGTAAGCCACCGCTTCATCTGGATTTATGGATTTCACCAGTTCTTTGTTGCCAAAATGTTCTTCCAGTTGTGTCTGAATCCTCGGGATACGTGAGGACCCACCTACAATAAGAACAATATCAATATCCTCCTTCTTCATATTCACAGACTCAAGCGCTTCATCAACGGGATCCAGAGTGCTTTCAAAAATTTCTTCATTAAGGTCCTCGAAGCGAGCACGAGTTAAAAAACTGTGAAAATCAATACCTTCGAACAAAGAATCAATTTCAATAGTAGCCTGTTTCTGAGTAGAAAGACTACGCTTACAACGTTCACAAGCAAAGCGAAGACGCTGTATTGCACGAGTGCTTTCATTTATGTCCTTTTTGTATTTTCTTCTGAATTCATCTACAAAGTAATTCACCATATTGGTGTCGATGTCTTCACCACCAAGGTGTGAATGTCCTGATGATGTTTTCACCTCGAACTTCCCACTGCCCATCTTTAGAATTGTAACGTCTAATGTTCCACCGCCAAAGTCAAAAACCAGAACATTGTTCTTATCTGGTAACTGCAACGAGAGGAAAAAATATTTTATGATTTAGAACGGAAATAACCAAATGTGTCAGTGATACATAATTTCTAACTTTGATTTAACCATTACAAATCATTTAGGGAACTGTATAATATTTTTACTCAATATGCTTAAACAAGTTATATTTTCACATCTACACCGTTAAACATTTTTCATGAACCAGAGCCAAATAACAAGCTGATACAGTCCTAAGATGTACCCTCCCAATCGAAAGAAAGTATACAGCAATACCATTTGAGCCCCCGCTTCTCCCAATTGTGTAGTGCGTCTAACAGTATTTTGTAATTAAAAGTCAATGATCCTGAACACATAAACTATAGCTGCAACTTGTTCATAATTGGAACTGAAATTAACGTCCTAAACGAGCTTCTGAACTTCCTAGGACGAGACGTACAGCTATTAAGTGGACTTCGAATCACTCTCTTTAATGGACCCTGCCCGGGTTTGAGCCCGCTACTAATATTCAGATCGTTGGGGGTTCACACTGAGATTCGAACTTCAGTTTCATTTTTTTAAAATGTAAACAATGCTATTTTTGAAGACAATGGTGTGTAATACGAATTTTAATTTTTGCGACACAAGGGCACAAGCATTTATCCTGTTTGCCTGAAATGACAGCTAATCAGTAGCGGCTTGTGCTTCACTGAAATGGAGGGTCAAAGTCAAGAGTGCGCCATTCAGAAATCTAATCTGGGCGGTTGGCGTTGTTTTATATTCTTCATTATTTGATGTAGTAGCCACTTCCACGTATGATATTGTTTCTACTGGATTAACTTTTCTTCCGTTTTCTTGTACAGAGTTGTTGAGCGATTTTTTGACATACATATCCTAGCAAGATGAACAACCTTTCCACATTTACGGCACTTGAACTTTATAGCGAAACAGTTTTTGTAAGAATTGGTGTCTGGATGTTATCCTCCACATCTGTAACCTACAACTATTTGGTCACGTAACATATCTTCAACCGATGTATCGAATTCGCATTTCATAGCTGATATAGAAGCAATGAACTATTTTTATGACAAGTAGCAATTTAGATTCACAGGTAAGAATCAAAATATTGACGAAATTTTGAAGATCGATTTTATGTTGTCATTGTTTGCAATTTCATTTATAGAATTAGACATCTTGAATTTTGAAATGTTAGTTATTTATTATGTGGGTAGCATTTCCATATAATAACATACTGATCAATGGCAAGGTTCAACTAGGAATACAAGGAATTTGAATGTGGAAAAAATAGCTATGAATGGTGTCCTGCTAGAGATGAAGATTTCATCACCTTACAGGTAAAGCTTTGATTGATAACCAATAAATGGTATTCTACCAACTGGATAAATGAATTTCTATTTCGAAAGCAAGAATGGTAATAATTTACAATTCTACTCGGCATGACTTTAGATATCACCCCGTCTGACATATTGATATAAGCATTGGCATTTACATTTGTTTGTTTTCGCCAATACGCATATTCTTTATTAAGTTTGACAGTGGCGAACGAGGTAATTTGATTCGAACCCAGGTAAACGGTATAAAATAAGGTAGTATGGCTGACTCACGAATCTCGTTTTATAACTTTGACGAGAACAGAGAGACGATAGAAAACTTCCTACCTAGAACGATTTGAGTTGTACAGTAGCCTTCATGATCTCAAAGCAGGACAAAAGCAACCTCTTTACCGCCCGAGTTACACTCGAGGTTGAGAGAGTTCTTCTAACCTCTTTATCGCTCGAGTTATACTCGGTTGAGAGAGTTAGTTAAACAACAGGAACTTATAAAATACCTTTTAAGCAGTTCACTGAGTGTTTGATCAAGTTATTCATGAAACCCACAAATATTACAACCGAAAGATACTCCTTTCACCGAATGATGCAACAGATGGGTCAGGAATAAATGAGTAGATAGAGAAACTAAAATAAGTCACCAAGTGTAAATTCGGATAATTCGAAAATAAAGCATTGACAGACCAACTGGTGCTTGGAGTTCTAGGTGTATCTTTGCTGAAGCGACTCCTCCACGAAGAGGAATTAAGTTTCGAAAAACCCACAAGAATATCTGTGCGATTTGAGACTGTGGAATTACAGAGTCTCATGTCATCTTCAGCGCTCAAAACTAGTTCTATACATAACCTACGAAGCAGGGGCAACACCACCTCGAGACGTAGCAGGTAAAGTTGATATTAACCCTAGGAAAAGTAAATCTAAGCAAATCCAATCCAAATCCTATGGATATCGGCATGAAATAAATAAATGCTCTGCATATGGTAATGTCTGCACGTATTCCAATAAGAAAACTGTCGCCTTCCTCATTCGGGTGGCAATCATATATCTCAGGGGCATTACAATGAACATTAAAACAAAGATTCTGTTTTATATATATATATATATAATTTTAGCGGAGACTCATTGCTCATTTGCTTTTCGCTACAAACCGCCACAGCATCTAATACAAAGGCCAGCAGCAGTAAGAAGTTCACACGTTGAGTAATGGTTGAGGAGAAACGTGTAGAAATCAAGAAGTGGACGATGAACAAACAGATCCAGTTGTCCAAAACAGAGCATGGATGCTGCCTATTGGTTCCTGCATTTTGTTCGTTGCTTTCATCACGATATACAGAATGAATTTTCCAACCCAACCGTCTGTTTTGGTGTTCGAAGCTGGAACGTTCCGCACTCGTCGTTAGTAGCTCGACACGCTACCACTCATCCACGTATTGACCTTGAGAGTCACTACTCTTTTACTATTCCCTTTATATTACGAAGACAAAAAGGCAGTCTTCAATGCAATTGCCACGAATCCAGACGTGTCGTTTTACCATCATGTAAGAATAAGAACGAAGAATACTGCTTTCCTTCTATCTTTGTTATGTGCATTTTTCCTTCTTTAACACTTTGACCATCACTGTTCTATGGACCCGTACCAAGCAAGTCAAAGGATTGATTATTTGGTTTAAGATTGTGTTACGTTTGATAAAAGAAAAGAAATAATTACTTTCATTTATTATTTTGGATTAAAAGACGTTTTAAACGAAGTTCTGTTGAATGAGAAGTTTTAAAAGCAAGTATTTAATGGTTTTAATAGAAGGGTATTTATGGAAGTTTTACAAGGAGTCCGGTAGATGTCTCTACCTTTTACATGTGAAAGTTGAAGTAAGCATTTTTTTTTTTTTTTGTATGAGAAATTATTGTTTTTGATATTAAATCAATGGCACATGATTTAAATTGGCTAAACGATGATCAGTTACAGAAATGAAAATAATTGTCTAAATAAGATATTAGGCTGGGAAGAAATATGTACACCATATGTATAAGTACACTGGAAATGTAAATAGCGTATGCTGGGAACATGTAGAGGAAGTATTTGTATTTTTAACCCTCTGTAAAATAAATCATTTTTCTTGTCGCCTGCATTAATCTACTGCTAGTTAGACGTAGTGGAGATCTTGGCTGTGGTCTCTGAAAGAGCTGAAAAGCACTGACGAGATCATTGTTCGGGTCCTCTACTATTTATTTTTGAGGTGTAAGTCCCACTACGGGGTAGTCTTGGGCCATGCCATAGTGGTAGGTGCTTTCGTTTCCCCTCATCCAGGAATCCATCACGGACCCTATCAAAAGAGCTTTTCAAGTTCTACTGCACAGCGACTATAAGCAGCTAAAAGAAAAGGGAAAATTACTTAAGGAAGGGAAAAGGTTCCGTTTCAGATTATATGGCGCCCAGCGTGGGGCCTGGATGATAGAATGAGAAGATGATAGAAAGACAGAAGGACAAGGAAGAAAGACAGAAAGAGAAGGAAGAAAGAAGATTACAAGAGGAGAAGGCGAAGGAAGAGGGACGGAAAGAGAAAGAGCTATATTTTCAGAAACTATTCGACGAGCAACTGGAGTCTTGCAGACAGAAAATCCGTTATTATGACGACAAAACGAAACAGTATTCGAAGCAACAAACACTAGAAAGTCATGTGGAGATTCGAGCATGTCCATTAAAAGTAAAATGTCAACAAAATCAAATTAATCAAAGCAAGAGTTTTGGCGATTGAGTGATACGTAATGAGAAGAATCAAGCCAAAAACAATGAGATGAAAGAAGAGAAGAGTGACGCTATGGATAAAGACGTAATATGTCTGAATTTTAAAATAAAAGGAAAGGAGAATAGAGAAACAAGAGAAAAAAGAAAAGTGTCGAAAGAAATGGAATGCAGTTATGAAGTGCACCTAATATTGACAATATATACAACGTTGTAGTTGAAATAGAAATGAATAAGAAACTAAAAAAATTGGTAAAAACAATCTATTACAAAAGGAAAAGAATCCAAAACCTAAATCTGAACTAGGAAGGTGTTCAGATGGAATATTAGCTAGAACAAACCTTACAGCTGTATTCGATAATATGTCCGGTCAAGAGAAAGATAACTTCTGTTTGTTAAATGTAATGATACCAAGGTTGAGTGAAGATCACGATATACATCAAGGGCAATTCCTAGATGTTAGCAATACGTTAATTGATTGACAAAGGAGTAAAAAGGAGCATACGAAGGCCGGCCAGAAAGAAACAGAGAACAGTGAGAATGGGTCTGATCAAATATATCTTAAACCAGTCATATGAGGGAAGACGATAATGGAACAGAGCAACCTAGACGTCGACATACTCGAGGAAGTAGAAGTAGGAGTCATAAAGAGTATACAAGGTGGCC
Source organism: Lepisma saccharinum (assembly GCA_022664845.1). NCBI lineage: Eukaryota > Metazoa > Arthropoda > Insecta > Zygentoma > Lepismatidae > Lepisma > Lepisma saccharinum. The sequence continues at coordinate 71,878 of JAGDQP010003438.1, read as the reverse complement.
ACAGAAGGATGTCATGAAGCCGAAATTGAATGAAAATATAATTACCAGGTGTATGCATAAGTTCTTGCCGGTTTTTTTTGTAATGTTCAAGGGAAATTAATTTTGTTTTATTCAAAATATTGGCCATCGGCTTCTACACATTTCGCCCATTTTTCAGGTAATTGATGCATACCATGCCAGAAATACTGTTTGTCTTTTGCGGCAAACCATTCGTCAAGCCATTTTCCAACGTCTTCGAAATTGCTGAAGTGCTGCTCTGTGAGCGCGTGCCCCATTGATGCGAAGAGGTGATAGTCAGATGGCGCCAGGTCTGGGGAGTACGGCGGGTGCGGAAGGATTTCCCATCCAAGCGATTTCAAGGTGTCTTTCACTGGTTTTGCTGTGTGAGACGGCGCATTGTCGTGTAACACAATCACTTTGCCATGTCTTCGGGCCCATTCCGGTCGTCTTTCGATCAATGCGTGATTTAAATTAATCATTTGTTGGCGATAGCGTTGTGCATTAACGGTTTCTCCGGGCTTCAAGAGTTCATAATACACAATACCACTCTGGTCCCACCAAACACAAAGCATGTTCTTCTTGCCGAAGCGATTTGGCCTTGGTGTTGAAGGACCGGCTTCGCCAGGTGAAAGCCACGATTTTTTCCGCTTCGGGTTTTCAAAATAAATCCATTTTTCGTCACCCGTCACAATTCGATACAAAAAGGAATTTCTTTCGTGGCGTTGAAGCAGCATTTCAGAAGTGACGTTGCGATTTTCCATTTGACGTTCATTCAAATCGTGTGGGACCAATTTACCCAGTTTATTGATCTTCCCCATTGCTCGTAAACGTCTGCTGATTGTTTCTTGTGACACATTTAATGCTTTTGCCAATTGCTATTGAGTTTGAATTGGGTCATCCTCCAATAACACCTGCAACTGCTCGTTTTCGCACTTTTGTGGTCTACCAGAGCGCGCACTGTCTTTCACATTGAAATCACCACTTTTAAATTGTCGAAACCATGTCTCACATGTTCTAATCGATGGAGCGTGTTCACCATATGTTTCTACCAGCACAGGATGACTTTCAACAGCCTTTTTCTTTTGATTCAATAAGAAAAGCAATGCGTACCGCAAATGTTCTTTTTCAGGCACAAACTTCGACATGATAACTGAACAATAAAACAAAGACACTAGTGTTTGGCGGACTCAACTTGTGTGTGTTTGTAGTTTAATGTCAGACGAACAAAATGACGTATGTGTCAAATGAATACGCTGCGTACTTTTCGCTGGCGCCATCTCTTAGGTAAACCGGAAACTACTTATGCATAGACCTGGTATGGGCAATGCTGATATTATTGATATAAAGATACGCGATGTTTCTAAAAGTCCAGTAGAAATTTTAGTGAAACATCCAAGGAAAAGGAAAAGAGATAGAAACAGGAAAAATAAAAGGTTACGGATAAGTGAGAAAGGTGAAAATAAGGATCATAGAGTAAACATTGAGTCCAGAGACGGTAATAAAGTGAAAATGAAATCGAAGAAGGAAAAGGGTAAATTGAAAGGGAAGAACAAAGGTAAAGATCATTCAAAGTGGATAATGAAGAAACGAGAACGAAAGAAACAGGAAGTGCAAAGCAGGATAAAGGAAATGTTTTTAAGGAAGTGTAAAAGAAGGAAAAGAGACAGTCGGATGTACAGAAAGCTAGGAAAGTCAAGAAAAATAACTACACCTCAACCTTTATCAAAGAATCCGTTAAACTTAATGATTGGTGAAGACTATTGTGTGAAGCCAAAACCTAAAAGGAAACCAATACTATATGACGTTATTCCAACTTACTTAGCAAATAGATTTAGAAAGGATTACTTGGATATAATCTAGGGAAAATGGAGAGGAAAGAAATTAATAAAGAGGATCAAGCGGCACAACCCATCTTAGAGCAGAAGACAGGGAAACCCAGAAGTCGATATGGAAAATGTATATAAGGAATGGTTTGTGAATAGGAAGAAAGTGAAGAACAAAGCGGAGAAGTGTTATGGTTGTAAATTATGGATAAGGATCAAAGAGTGTTAGAAGATTTTGATACAGTGGTACAGAAATAAAGTTTTATCATTGGTACCCAGACTAAGACAAAGAAGAGTAGTTCCAAGAACGAAAGTTACCAGAGTTTCAATGGTAGTTAACCAGAAGGAGAGTTTAGAAAATCTAAATTTATATGCGATTCATCGGTGTATTGTTATAAACATTTGAGTATGGAATGAGAGTGGTATAAGGTTGTTATGACATCAGAAACGCATTGTCAAATTGTATAATCAAACGTTAAAAAATCAACATAGAAAGGATTACATGAAAGTCCGGAATATTTGTACGGAAGCACTACGGTACATAGATAAACATAAAATTAATACAAAATGTAAAGAAAACTATAAGAAGATATTAGAAAGTTAATGTTATAATTATGGAATGAAGTAAAGGGAGAATAATGAAGAAAAATTTAATTTGGTTTATTTTATAAAAATGAGAAGAATAATTTGAAGGAAAGATGGTAATGGTGATGATTTAATTAAAGTGTTATAAAAGTTCAGTTGTTAAATGGAAGAATGAATGTTATGTTATTTATATATTACTTATTAATGAAATTTAATCAATTATTATTCATGCAAAGTATTCATCTTAATTTCTTTTAGTGTGATAAGTTTATCTATATTAAGAAGTGTTTTAAATTAAAACATTAACATTTTTTAAAAAAATTGGATGAATTATGATTTAATCAAAAAGTACTGAAAATTTAATTAATAATTAAAGGTAATTATAAAGATTTAATCAGAAAGTTATGAAAGTTTGATCAATGATTGAAGTTAATAAGATGAAAAGAATTAAAAGTTTCAATGTTTTATTTTTAAAGAATTGAAGAAATGTGATTATTGAAAATGTAATTATTGTTAAAAAAAAATGTTTCTTTTAACACGTTAATGAATTTGATATTGAGTTAAAATTCAATATTTTTTTTTTACCAGAAGGGGAAACCATATGTATGGCCCCGTACTAAGCAAGTCAAAGGATTGATTATTTGGTTCGGGATTGTGTTGTTTGATAAAAGAAAAGAAATAACTAGTTTTATTTGTTAATTTGGGTTAAAAGACGTTTCAAACGAAATTCTGATGAATGAGAATTTAATGGTTTAAATATAAGGGTATTTTTTGGAAGTTTCACAAGGAGTCCGGTATGAAAATTGAAGTGACCTTTTTTTTTTGTATAATGAGAAATTATTGTTTTTGATATTAAATCAATGGCACATGATTTGAATTTGCTGAACGATGATCAGTTACACAAATGAAAATTATTGTAGAAATATGATATTAGGTTGTGAAGTAACATGTACACCACATGTATGAAACGAGGCAGTTTTGTTTTCTGTATAAATATGTAAATATGAAAGTGTATATTCTTTATTAATGTGGTTATGTAATTTCTTCTTCTATCCCCCCTTCTCTAAGGTCGACCTAGCCCCATCTTTCATTCTGTTCTATTTCTCATTGTGTTTCTTTCTTTGGATATTATGTGTAGTTTATAAGTGGTGATTAATGAATTAATATGTTTTATGTGTGAATTGAATTCAAGATATCTTTTATAGTATATGCATATCGAGGCTCTGAAACCTTGAAGGTAATTCGTTGCATTAATGAGAAGTACTGTGGGATGTGAGTCGCGAATATTTTATTTCAATTTTGTAATTTCATATGTGTATATAGCCGACCACAGTAAAATTTGCTGGAACTGAAAACTCAGATTCTGGATGTTCAGAGCGCACTATCCAGCGAGAGAGGGTAGGAAAATCCACTTGTATAACGGTAAATGCCTGTTTTTGCTTGTTCTCTTTGTATTTTTCAGCTGCCAGAAGAGTCAAGATCTGGAAAGTATGTCAAGAGAGGAAGAGTCGATTGCTACGGAGGTAAAGGCGTTTCAGTCATGTTTATCCCCCCACCCCACCCCGCGGATCGGGATGGTGTCGTTAGCAACAGACAGAATGATCCCTAACTTAGTTGGGGTAACATCTTTCAGAAAGTCCTCGACGATGCAGGTTCTCGTCGTGAAATTGAAATTCGGAGTTGAATCTTAGATTTTGAAAAGTTATTCAAGTAGAGATAGAGTCCGGTACGCGAATTTAAGGGCAAAGAAGACGTCAGTGTGGCTGAACATAAGTACCCTATTTCTTGTATGTATGCGATGAACTGGGTGCGATTTCATTTAAGTAACACATCTGCGATTTTAATGTTGATGTTTTGGGAAATTTAATGTATGTGTTCTCAATCGAAAGCTGATTCCATTCACACTGATGGTAGAAGGAAGGATGACCAGTCGATTCCTACGTGAGTTCCAATTTTAACCACGCTGGGGTACTTCATGCCAATAGACTGTTCCCAAAGCTGGTTAATTCCGAACATCACTGGCGTCAGATTAAAGACGAGCGGCAGGAATTCGATCCGAATCGCTTATCGATTCTCAGGAAGCGGATGTGTGAGAAAAGTTGGTAAGAAGTTCTTGATGAAATTTGGTTTTTGTTCTTCTATGAGGGGGAACGTTCACGTCGCATATGTCAATTACGTCCAATGTTGTAGGTTCAAGTCCCGTTAAAAGCTAGTCAGTTTAGTTTCTTGGTTGAGGTTTTTTATCTGCATAATCTTACAAGAATTGCGCCATGCCGTATTTGTCCGAAGCTAAACACGCCTCTTCTATTCTATTCTATTCTAAAATATATAGTCTGTTAATCTTATATCATTTGTTTGGTCAGTTATTTATGAAAATCGATCCTTTCTTGTTCAACATATTATTTATTGCATTAATATTCACAAATTCTCGTCCCGTCGTGGACTGTTGAGTCAAAAAGCAGCTCTGCCCAAGAATTACCTTGCATCGACGGATCTATCCGGCACCAGATCAAAAATTAATCTTCCTCATATAAGAAAGAGTTATAAAAGAAAATCTAAGAAGAAAAAAAACACGCGATAACATGTATAACTACACTGGAAATGTAAATAGTGTATGCTGGGAACAGCATGTAGAGGAAGCATTTGTATTTTTAAAACCTCTGTTTAAATAAACCTGCGCTTGTTTATCTACTGTTAGTTAGATGTAGTGGAGAACATGGGTGTGGTCTCTGAAGGAGCTGAAAAGCACTGACGAGATCATTGTTCGGGTCCTCTACTATTTATTTCTGAGCTGTAAATCCCACTACGGGGTAGTCTTGGGCCACGCCATAGTAGTAGGTGCTTTCGTTTCCCCTCATCCAGGAATCCATCACGGACCCTATCAAAAAAGTTTGTCATGTTCTACCGCACAGCGACTACAAGCAGCTAAAGCATAAAGGCAAATTATTTAAGGAATATATTTAGACGAAGAAAGGGAAAAGGTTCCGTTTCAACTGCACTATTAAATTTGTATTTCTCAGTAAGTGTAATAAGTCGCCTTCGATAAATGCATATAAAGCGAAATCTATGTCATACTTGAAAAGGAAAGTTGAAACACTTCACATTAACGCCCCATTAACTAAATTAAATGTTCGTTGAAATATAGTTTTCAACATGAAAATGAGAACATGAGAAACAGTTTTATTCTATTCGCTTTTAAGCACATTTTTTATTAAATTAACTTGGAAAGATAATCTAGGTCACAGTTTAATATAAAAGTTAAAAACACGTCCTATCAACGTACTATCAAAGAAATCAATTTTTTTTTAGGAATATAGATTGAAATTCAACGTGTTTTTAAATTCAAAAGACGACACAAATAATAATAGTCAATGACATTCAATTAGCTTTTAATTACAAATTTTATTCCGTTAAATTAGAAAGAATCCCATGAAACGAAATCTATACCATAGTTGAAAATACCAGTTGAATCCACGTTGAACTAACATCTTATCAACAATATCAAGTCTTTGTTGAAATATGATTTAAAATTAAACGTAATTTTTTCAACCGATAACGCTTAATAAACGAAATAAACCAGAAATCAACGTTCAAAACACAGTTGTGTGCTACTGGGGTCATTTTGAATATTGAACATATAAATTCCCTCACAGGAGGTAATTCCCTCCTCAGAAAACCACTAGACCCTACTCTGAAAAAAAATAATTAAAAAACACGCTTTTTTAAGATGGACTAAAAGTAAAAAATAATAAAATTAATTAATCTTATGAATCGGAAAATAAAAGCCTGGGTGCTCTTGCTTACCTTATCATAAAATCATAATATCTAAGAGCACCCACGCTTTTATTTTCCGTTTCATAAGGTTAATTCAATTCATTATTTTTTACTTTTTAGTGCATCTTAAAAAGCGTGTTTTTTTAAATAATCCTTTTTTAATTAATTTTTGTTTTTCGTAACCAACTCTTTGTCATACACCTTCATACCGAATTTCGTTTCTCTAGATTCAGTGGTTTGAGAAATGTTAAGCGTACCTGTGTGCCAGTTGTTTTTCCAAAGAGGGGGAAAATAAATAATTTTTATAGCATTATTTTAACACTTTATTGCCGAAAAAGCTTCGAATTGTTTCCAAACAAATCTAATTTATCTAGAAATATCGATTTATGGACAAGTTATGGGAAATATTACATATTTATACTTTAAAAATTCCCTTAGCACGAAAATATCGAAAATACCCCTGGTTTATTCCACCAGTGCCCCTTCCTCGTAGAAAATTTTGGATCCGTCACTGCTGTATTCGGGAAAGATGTTTTACTATGTATTTTTGGAAATGAGGAAGCTACCAATAAAACAGAGTATAGGTCACTATAGGGGAGAATATAACTTTCAAGAAACGACAAGTATAAACTGCCAGAAAGACAATATGTATAAAACAGGCACCTAAAAGCAACTACGGAAAACAAAGGAGTGTGGTTAGCTCAAAATAGATAAGACTGCCTTACCCATATGAAGGATCCGGGGGATAAACGTTGATAAACTTTATTTTTATATGGGCCGTAACTTTTGACTTCGTCCTGGCACATTCGAGTTAAAAGACACCCATACTCCTTCCTGGACTCGAACTCGGGACCTTCGAGTCATTGGCTTAACTCCTTAGACCGAACGGCTACCCTGTCGGCAGGGTCCGAGGGAAAACAATGGTAAGCCTTATTTATACAAAACAATCATCGATATTATGACAATATGGTCTTGTATCCATCTTGAATAAGGAAAAACACATGTTTCTGAGAAGGTTGAATTCTTTAATAACAAAAATAACTTCAAGCGTGACGGTTTCGGAAGTATACCACTTCCTTCCTCAGACTACACTCTACAACTCAAGTAGAGTGTAGACACTACACTCTAGTCACTACTAGAGTTGTAGAGTGTAGTCACTACACTCTAGTCACTACTAGAATTGTAGAGTTTGAGGAAGGAAATGGTATACTTCCGAAATCGTTACGTTTGAAGTTATTTTTGTTATTAAAGAATTCAACCTTCTCAGAAACATGTGTTTTTCCTTATACAAAAAATCAGTTCAGTACAGAAATGTAACATGGTAACACTCATATCTACTGACTGTAAAACAAAGCTCATGTAAAACACAACTGGCCGCATAGTGGCCATTTCTTTCTGGGAAACTCCATAAGCCAACATGGGAGAATGAATTTTCCGAACGCAATACCTCAATTCATGCTCATTGTGGGTTACCATTATTTTTCCTCGGAATCTTCATATACCAAACATTGTGATCCTATAAGAGTAAAAAGAAACAGCTTGTTACTGAACACCAGGCAGCATGGAGCAAAACATTGAGAGATGTAATAGGTGTCACATTATTGTCAAAGACTCCTACAATGGACAGTTCAACAAAATATATTTTCTAAACAGCTTGAAACTCAAGATATTAAAAACCCGTTAAGGAGACCTTTGACTACCTACAGAGAATCAGAGCTGAAGCGGGTCACCGGGTTATGCTCCGAACCCGGTCTGACCCGGTGGGCGAAGGGCGAAGCAGAGATTTCATTATTTCCTTGTACACGGTTGCGTTTGAACAGTCTTTCCATCTGCGGCGACCGAAAGTAAAGGTGTTACTTCCCAGAGTACAAAAAATACGACGCCAAAAACTTCCTAACGATAGTAAACTAATAACATGAAAATAGTCTCATATCCCCTGAAAAAAATGCCACCAGTGGGGGGTAGGAAATACTCCCTGGAAAAGGCTATTATGTAAGAGTTGTGTTCTCGGATAGGGGTGAGGGGTATTTGCATACCTCCGGAGGTATTTGTGTTCGTTTTGAAAAAATAAGAGTACTTCTATATTTTATTGCTATTGTTAAGAACTTTCCGGGGTTGCTCTGGGGGATAACATCCAAGGTCTCGGTCAGCCTTGAAAATAACTTCAAAACGCAATAAGGAAAGAATTAAATATCTGCTTTGCCCACCGGGTCAGACAAGTTCTCAAGTATAGACCCGATGACGCGCTCCAAAACTTGACCCGTTTCAGCCCTGACTGGAAGAGGAGAGAATATACCATTCTAAAGAAACTAAGTCAAGAAGTACTTTGCCCTGTCAGCTACTGGTAGGGTGACTGCCCAGAGAGATTGTAGATGCATAAAGACAGTCACTATAATAAACCAAATGATTATTGTAAGGACTACTGAATCCAGAAACAAATTCTCCTATTACACATGGCAAACAAGCCACTGCAAAATGAGGAGAGATATCCTTTACTAACAGAAAATCTAGCAAGTTGGTATGAATGTAATGCCCGGGCTCCAAGCCTCATCCCACACTATTAAATATACAGATAAAAACTGTCAATATTAAATTTCGTGTTATTAAATTTCATTGTCATTCCATTTCAATTGTTGGCACCATATCAGACAGTAAATGGCATGGATCAATCTAGGAACATTAAAATTAAATATGTTTTAATACAGTTTTGATAGTACCTGGCACTAGTGTGTTAATCGCTATCAACACCAAAAAAGTTTCATACAGTAATTGACACTCCACCCTACGCACTGTGGAAGTTTCAGATGTGGAAATTTTCCAATGGCAGTAACACCTTAATTGTTTCTAAGTTTATATATTACTTAAGACAAAGTGAAATACAATTTGGAAATTAATTATGGTAGTATACGTATATACCGGCACCATATATATCAGATTTGCCCTCCGGGACACGGAGTCGAAATCGGGTCATCGGGTCAGTCCAAGTCCCAAGCATAGACTCGATGGCCCGGTACAAATATTGACCGAGTGACCCATTACAATAATTTATGTTTATCCATCCCAAGGCTTTCTCTCTTCCATTTCCTCTTCGATGTCTTGCACCGCTCTTTTGCTATTTTATCATCCGAGTGGCGCCAGTACTGTTTATCTGGAAGTACACAAAAAAAATGTCAAATTCCATCAGCATTAAAAATGTTTCGCGGACTGTAATTACGAACTGTGGAAGACAATTTGTCCGACCATTCTACATGACAGTCGGCATGTAGACAATCCGCAGAAATCACTTTGAAAGTGTCCTTTATATAGAGGTAAATATTACCTATAAACGACAGCGAACACTATCCGTGTCCCCAATACAATGTCCGCTTTAGAGAGGTTTACCAATACGTTCCTACTTATAAAGGTGTCTCCTTTATAGAGGTGTCCCTTATACTACAGGTTTCACTGTACATTCTTTCAAAAAGGTAAGAGAATTAAAAATATTGGTGTTATTCTTACATTTTGGTTTTACCTTCATTCTTCATGTTATTAACAGTTTATCCCTCCACCCCCATCATACACTATCTACCACAAAGGATTTGTTCACCTACCTGAAATGTTTGACTGAGGTCCTTGCTCTGTCAAAACCTGGTTTCGCCATCTCTTGTTGCTATAACAGCAGCCACTCTCTGCGGTATTGTCTCAGTTAGGTTGTCGAGGACATTTTCTGGAATGTTCCGCCATTCCTCTTGCAAATTCTGACAAGGAACACTCGTCAGATGACAGAGCCCAATTTTGACTAAAATTCATATGTAGGTACAGTGTCTAGGTAATCCTTCACAGCCAAAATGATTTGTTGTATTATCAACAAATAACGACAAGGGGACCCGAGAAAGATGGAACGTAGAGAGCAAGTAAATCGAATACAGAGTACGGAAAACGCCTTTTCTTTTATAAACTGTTACACATATTGAAAGCAAATGGCTATTAGTGGATACTGGACAGGGGGTTATATATGCTGGAGGGTATGACGACAATGACCGCCATCTTGAAAGCGGCCATTTTGACAATGCTTCAATATTTTTAAATAGTTAGTGGGCCATGCGACATAACAAGCTCTTGGAATGTTCCATGAAATGTAATGATAAAATTACTTTTGGCATAAGTTTAATCCTGTACGACCAAATGACATGTGAAATTGACCTGGAGATTCTGTGGGTCGAATGATGAAAAAACATTTTTGTTTCAACAGTTCAAGGAACGAAAACCAAACGACTACAGAAGAGGTACCTTTATGTACAGGAAAATGATCCTCATGGACGCAACGTGAAGTGCAATAAAACTGTTTTAAATACATTAACGGACGATGAAGTCCCAATTCAAGAAGATTTAATGCTAGGTGAAAGCTGCCGCATTCTCCAGGTCAATTTTGTAAAGGACCAGAGAGTACCTATAGGGAAAGTGTCCTACACTATCCACTATATACTTATTACAACCCCAGGAGACTATATCTATAACACTCTTATACTAAATATAACTCGGCTATGGGCGCGGGATCAACCATTCGCGGTGCTGAAAGGCAAGATCTTTATTAGTACAGGAGAGAAAATAGGTAATGAGTACTCCTTCTTGCCTGAGCTCAAGACGGGTCGGAGCAGAGAGTAGTGTCCTCCTACCTTAGCTGAAGACAGGAGAACACCCAAGGATGATAGAGGATAGGTTTCGTAACTCCTTCCTGCCTGAGATAAAGACGGGTTGGAGCCGGGATTTTTTGTTGTCGCTTCCTCCTGCCTGAGCTGAAGATGGGCGGAAGCTAAGGATAGTGTTTGCCTACCAAAGCTGAAGACGGGCCAACACTAAGGAAGGGTTGAGAATCACTGTCTACCTGAGCTGAAGACGGACAGAGGCTAGGTGTTTGGTAACGACTACCTGCCTGAGCTGAAGACGGGCCGCCGTCTAGGTAAAAGTTGTGAACCACTGCCTACCTGAGATGAAGACGGGCAGAGGCCAAAGGGTAACGATGATCTACCTGAACTGAAGACGGACCACCGTTAGGTTATGGGTTGAGTACTCCTGCCTGCCTAAGCTGAAGACGGGTCGAAGCAAGGAATAGATTGGGAACCACTACCTGCCTGAGATGAAGACGGGTAGAAGTCCAGGGTCACGATGACCTGCCTGAGCTGAAGACGGGTCAACGCTAAGAACTTGGGTAGGAAACCCCGCCTGCCTAAATTGAAGACGGGCCGGAGCAGGGAATAGGTTGTAGAACACAAGTTTAAAGAGTATTCTTAATGAATGAGGTTATAAAGTAAAGCCAATAAAGCATGAGAGAAATTAAATGATGGTAGGTTTATTACTGGCCTTGCTGTCCGAAGAAGAGACACATCAAGCAAGAGAGCTTGATGTGGTTCAGCCGAAGCCAATGGAAACTGTTACATTTGCTCTGAAGGCTGAAGCTACTTATATACTGATAACCGTATCACATATTGTAGTTCCAAAATGTAGTTAAAATTCAGATTCGTGCGCGCAGACACAATTTAGTATTATTTTTTGTAACCTTTTACATTGTGTTTGTTATTTAATAGCCCCTTTACCTTTTCATATGAAAATAGTTCCTTGTCTATTGTTCTTTTCACATGTATTTATCCGCGTGAGAATGTTACATACACACACATATATTTGAATTTCGCTGTAGAATCCGAATTCTTGTTTTGGGCTTTTAACATAAAAGAATTTTATAGTTTCACAGTTCACACTATATCTTAGAGTGTATCATTATGTAACCTTGCGCACAGATATGGTTAATTTAAAAGCTCAGAACATACACAATGAATTCAGGGGCGGCGCATATGACGGAAAACAAACAAAAGTAACTTAATTACATTTGAGATAATGTAAGCAACGTTACAATTACAAGTGTCATTTTGTCCTACAGTATTAGAGTTATGCCAAAATTGACTACGCCATTGGGTTTCTGAAAGATGTTCACTTTCAAGATTGCGGTCATTGTCGTCATACCCTTAGGTATGTATCACCACCTGTCCAGTATCCACTAATAGCCATTCGTTTTCAATATATGTAACAGTATACAAAATGAAAGGCATTTTCCATACTATGTATTCGATTTACTTGCTTTCTACGTTCCATCTTTCTCGGATCCCCTTGTAGTCATTAGTTGACCACAGCACCTATAATATTGACTGCGAATGTTTACATAAGTATTGTACCTACAAACCAATTTTCATCAAAATCGGGCTCTGTCGCCTGGCGAGTGTTCCTTGTAGGGCAGGTGGACGGACAATGGAAGCTGGCCGCATCTCCAAAGGTGTTCTATGGGACTGAGGTCGGGGCTCTCGGCAGGCTAATCCAACTGCTGAACATTGTTCTCTTCATACCAACGCATAGTAGCAGCAACATGACACGCAACATTGTCATTGTTAGAAATAACAGGTGTTCATTCCATGAAAACGCCAAAACGTTGGAAGCATTCATTTGTCTAAAATTTTACAGCACGACTCGGCGTCCATGCTGCAACGAACAACAACCCCTTGTAGTCTCACATCGTATTACGTGAAACAACCCCATACCATAATGCTACCACTACCAAATTTCCCTGGAAGGCACTATGCACTCTGGTAGAAGGTGTCCCACTTGTAGCCGTCGCACCCATGCACGTCCATCAGACCGGAAGTGTCGATCTCGCCTCTTCACTTCAGAAAACTGATTTTCACTGCTTCAGTGTCCTGTTGCGATAACACAACTTAAACCTGTAAGATCTGCTAGTTTTCATGATAAGGGGCTTAAGTGCAGCTGCTGAACCTAACTATCTGTGGCGATGGGCCTCTGTTCGCAATGTTCCAATGGGAATGTATACCCCTCTTGCTACTTGAAACTAATTGTGCTAATGGTGGCCATCGGCTAAATCCAATATCTGACAATTGCATAATTTCAGGGGGCTGCAGTCTCTGTTGGTCAGAATTTTGGTTCATCTGGAAAATTTGACATTCTTAGAATGTCTCTCCACCTTGAGGCCTGTTAACTAGGCAACCCAATGCGATGGCATCCCACGGTAACAACTTATCAAAGTCAGACAGTTGTGTGCTACAAGCCATGTCCTTTACTTTTTTTTTTACTGAAACACATTAGATATGGTTCAGATTGCATGAAGGCCGTACGAGGCCAACAACCTAACGTTATGGGGTGACCAATTACTTTCCGGAAGATATTTATTCCTTCTGTATAGACTTACACTGCTGAGGCATGTGCCTCCTGTAAGTATAACAAGCATCAAGACAAAGGAAATAAAATAACTACAGACCATTTAAAAGATCCTCTACACAATATCAACATTTATTCTTAAGGAGTGCACAAAATTCAGACTTATATTAAAGTTTGAGATACATTTGATATTTGCAGGAAGTTTATTAAACAGTCTAATATAATTTACATGTAGATTTGCGGATGCCAGAATATTTTTGAAGGACTGTTTGGTGGGTGCAATGTGACTGAACATTCTTGGTTTGAACGAATAAGCTTTATTTTATGCAACGAATAATACTGCCCTATATAATGTGATATGACAAAAGAAATTAAGAATTATTACTTATGAGTGTACAAATCAAAAATATTTAAGTACTGGTGTTTCGGGAAACATTTATGAAAATATATACGGAATTGTAGGAATGCTTCAGACAGCTAAATCTTCGGTGAACGACTTACACGTCTGTAGCCGAAACTCGGAACAAAGAGATCAGGAGATATGACGTTTAAGAGTGATCGACCTAGAGTTCGCTTGGCTTCGCAACTCGAAAACTGTGATGTGGGTATGACTGGTGGAAAGAAAGGGAAACTTCCTAAAGTCTATCTCCTGAGACCTGAGAGTAAAGGTAAACAACCGTAGCACTAGAAAGCGTATTCATCCGCGCTAATCGCAACCGGATTGGCTTTTGTAGGCAGAGATGTTTCTGCCTCCCATGCCGCACGTGCTTTAGCCACGTGTTACTAACTCTGCTACATTCTGAAGACAGTTAAGAAATTTAGACGTTAGAGAACACTCCTGACACTTACTGAGGCTACAAATATAGTCTAATATGAATGATTAAAAAATATATAATGCACAAAATACTTACCTCAATATACACATTACACGCCGAGGGGATGAATACCTTCCATATCACTGTCCTCATCAGACATATGTTCTTCTTTCGAGAAATTGCTGTCACCATCCTCGCGTTCTTCTTCTGAGAAATTGCTGTCACCATCCCCGCTGCTATCACCCACACGTATAACGAAGTTTTCAACAGTGTCTTCACACAATCCGTCCATTTCCCACATTTTTTTCACTTCCACCTCAATCACATGCCGAACACAACCCTGCCACCGGTCTGGTGTAATTCTTGCAAACGCCGTTTGCATAATAGTGCGAACGTGAGCAATCTTAAAGGTTCCGTTTTTAACTCCCACGTAACCTTTTACCTGACTCCAAATTAATTCAATTGGATTCAGGGAGCAGTGGTACGGCGGAGTACGTAACACTGTGTGTCCAGCTTGCGTTGCGATTTCATCGATCATATATTTATCGTACTTAGATCTTACGCGCTTTACAATGTCCAAAAGTTCTGTCTTTAACATTTTTGAATCGTGTTCAATATCTTTTGCGGACAGCCATTCGCAAATATTGCGTTTGGTCCATGATTTTGAGGGGATCTTCTCACATTTTACGCTATGATATGGAGCATTATCCATCACAATTACGCTGTTTGGTTCTAACTTAGGCAAAATGCTAGTAAACCAGTTCTTGAACATTTTGCCATCCATCTCTTGGTGGTAATCTTTCGAAGATTTGGATTCAAATACATGAAGTGCACCCTCAACGAAACCACTGTCACTGCCAATGTGTATTATAATAAATCTCTTTCCCTTGCCGGAGGGATTTTTTAAGCCGGTGGATAGACCCGAAAGAAAAGCCTGTTTTTTAGATTGCACTGTTGTGTCTTGCCAAACTTTTTCTACCGTGTGTCCAACATTTATCCACGTTTCATCTTGGTAATATATTTTTTTACCCTGTTCCCTAAGATGACGTATCTGGCGCAGGTACCTTCGGCGGTGAAACACAATATCATCTCTATCCATTAGCACAGCATCTCTATTCCGACGGAGAAACTTAAAATGTAATAATTTCAACATTCTGTGCATAGATGATCTTTTGAAATTTGGTAAGTCGGGATCATCATTAACGGCTTTCATAATTTTATCTACCGTGGGCAGTTCATTACGGAAGAAAAAAGAATGATGCACTTCATTCCGAATAGCATCTTTTGTGAAATCATCATACTTTTCGCCCAACGTAAGCCGGCGTTTTGTTTTTACAGGGGTTTTAACGTTTCCCGTTGTTTTAACTTCCCTTATGATGCGATAGACGCTCGCCTTACTCACTCCCGTTGATTGAGGCACAAGATTAACTATGCTATCAATCGCTACACCGGGATTCGTTTCTTTTAAGTCATGGAATACATTCAAAATGCATTGTTTTTCCCCGCTTCTGATTGCTTTCCCCTGCACATGTTTTATCACTTTCGGAGTGGCCATGATTTATTTCACCACTTCGGCCAGTACACCTAAATTACTTAAGTATATACAACAATATATACACGAGAATTATAAATAGGCCTATATACAGTACACGAAAATCACAAATATTTACAGGAATATAAACGCACGAGAATCAAGTATATACAGTAATATATACACGAAAATCACAAGTATATACAGTAACGAGAACACACGAAAAAGCAGAATATTCGCTCGTCTTGAATTTTGCCTCTGTCAAACTGCAAGCACATAACACACAATGACAACTGACACCAAGAAAGAGGAGGAATGTGTCCTCCCCGCTGGACTGGAATGTGACCGTTGCTTGTCATTGCCAAGGGACGCCAAATTTCGTCTGCTCCTGAGTGAAAGAGGGTCAAGGGGTGGCAGTGAAAACAATATATCAGGAAGGC
Organism: Lepisma saccharinum; assembly: GCA_022664845.1. Taxonomy (NCBI): domain Eukaryota; kingdom Metazoa; phylum Arthropoda; class Insecta; order Zygentoma; family Lepismatidae; genus Lepisma; species Lepisma saccharinum. The sequence goes on along the minus strand of JAGDQP010003438.1, from coordinate 55,713 downwards.
AATATAATTCACGATTTCAAATGCCACTTAAACATTTCTCTACATAAACATCTTTATGTACTTATTAGAAATTAACATTACAGTAAATAGCTAATATTCTTACGTTGACTTTTAGCGCATATTCATAAGAACTATTTTATCTTATCCAACTACGTGAGAAGGCACACAACAAATAAGACATTAGGGGTTGGCGCGCGGTTTGTTGTTGCTTACTCTCAAGTCTCAGGAGATAGACTTTAGGAATGACGTAGTCACATAGAAGGTGACGAGCTGGTTCGAGTAAACTGGAAAGTTAGTCGAAATCCCGTCTTGAGAGAGAACGAGTCAGTTGGTCCAGATCCACTTCGAGTTGGGTAGCCAAGCGATCTCAGTTAACAAGTAAGTGATACAATATTCTCTTCGATCGTTAAACGTCATGACTGTTGATCTCTGATTGAAATTTAGCTGATTCATTAATTGTTGTAAACAAATTATTTGAATATTGATTTTATGTTTTGTCATATCCATACTAGCGCCATATTTGGTAATACTAGCCGGAAAATTAGCTTAATCTCTGAAGCATTCCAATGTTAATTTGAAAAAGGGAATTTCTATATTTTATTTACCACTTCCTACACTGTAAAAATTGGAAACACGAAATGGATGAAAGTTACTCCGCCTTATGGAGAAATAAAAGTCGAAAATTAGCGTTTTGTTGTATTTACTCTTAAACGTGGATATAGTGTAAGCCTTTTAGTGGAAAGATTGGAAAAAATAACTCCAATTTAAAGTTAAACACTTTCTTTGTAATGGCTCAACGTTAACTGAAAATGGGCTGAAACTGGCCAAAGTGATTTGTCCGTGAACGTTCAACTTATTTTACGTTTAAAACTCGCTCATTTTCTAATCGAACTGTAAGCTAAACAGGAAATTGTGAGGTTACGTACTTTTGTGGATGAAGTTTAAGCCTTAGTTGGATATTCAATAATCCAGTAACAGGAGTAACGTTACTTGTTTGTCTTTGAACGTCCCGCCATTTTGAGTGTTTACATTGCCTTTACATTGTGAACACCAAACAGTTTACTGGTGGGCCGAGAAATTAAGTTGGGTATAAATCTTTACACTGTAGCAAAAGCATCTCTCCTTTTTTTCACGAGACATTCCTCGTAGTAAAATCAAAAACGTGTTAATAATTAACCTCCTTCACAGTACAACTATAGCTCGCTCGGAAAACCAGAGTCTCTAACTGTCTTCGTAGCGAAGTGGTTAGAGTGTCTGACCAGTGTGCTTGTGGACCCTGGATTGAAACCCAATCACTTCAACTATTTTTTATATATTTTTTTTATTTTGAAGGAATATTTTCTTTTATTCTTTTCTACTTTTAAAAAATGCTCGGATTGAAGGAAATACGTTGGAACACTCATATATATGTAATGTATACACTCATTTTGAAATTTTACGGAAAGTAAAACGTTCAACCGAAAACTGGCTGAATGTAGTTTAATCAAAAAAGTGGAGGCAGCTGAGATGGTGGGATCAGACCCCGGAACTAGTTGGAAAGTACACCTTTCACACACGATTGTGACTAATTCCTGTGACGATGTGGTTTTCATCTAGAGATTCTATGTTGGGTGACGGACAATATGAATTAGAGTTATTAGTGGACATTGAAGTATCTGGCATTAGCCCGTCACATCCAACAAGATGACAATAAAGACTGGTAGTCTTAGGATATTCCGAGATTTGAACATACGTTTCGAGGTTGAAGTTCCTTTAATTCATAAACAATTCTTGATGCTCCTTTCTGTAGCTGAAATGTCTTTTAAGTACTTACTGAAAATACTTCCAAATTATGATGCCAAAATTAAACCAATAGAATTTTGATAAAGAATCTTTGTTTTGTACGCGCCATTTTAGTAACTTTGACCTCGTCCCGTCACGATTAAATGAGGGCATTGCTCGTGAAAATCTACAAACATTCATGGCACAGGAGGGATTCCAACCCGCAGCCTTGCGGACACTGGTCTAACGCCTCAGACCACACGCACACCTAGATCGGCAATAGAATTTTGAGTAGTACATTGTTAGGAAGGTTTGGGTGACACATAAAAGTCATAACTAAGAGGACAATTTACTGTTAAAAGTGATTATATGAACATCCCAGGTCAAGAGTACCATTGTTAGACATAACCGTTTAATAGGTTTGGATCTATAATGACCTGGGCAAGCAATTTATGTTGACCTACGAAATGGAAGTTTACAATCGATGTTTTATCTGTGTTAATATTGTCAGTTTATTTAAAATTGTCTGGTTTAATTCTGTGGCTGGTACAAATTGCATATTAAATACAGTATGCCTGGCGCTCTGAGGTGAACTCAACCTCCTATCAAACTGAGCACCTTGGGAAGGTAAAGGCGGTCGAGCGTGGAACTGACAACCCCATCTCACTTCGTACCGTAGGTCGAGAATATGTGGAGCGCTACGTCCGCTATGGCGCATGCGTATCGCACAGGGAATAGCTTTATCTTTATGTACAATTATGCCTTAAGTTATACACAGTAAAAACTAACTGTGTTAATTCAACACAATGCGGTGTCCCAGCGTGACTACCACTTT
>JAGDQP010003438.1:0-52717 GCA_022664845.1 Lepisma saccharinum | reverse complement strand
AAAGTGGTAGTCACGCTGGGACACCGCATTGTGTTGAATTAACACAGCTATTTTTTGCAGTGTACTGTCTTCGTAACACTGAATTTGAGCTGTGTCCGGGACCGAACCCTCTCTGGATCATACACAGTATTCGGATAATGGAGGTAACTTAGTGAATTTTCGTACTATATATAAAATTTCAATAACTTTATGATGTATATTTATTTCTTTACTTTCGTTGCATCATCGCTGGTTATTTCTCCGCTCTGCATATTCGACTTCAAGAGTGATGTGCGACTTCAAACGAAGGATGTGCGAATTTCAAACAATTTCTTATATAAGTAATATTCGATTTTCAACGATATTTCAATATGAACTATTTTTTTTCTTCCCAATGATTTTTTCAAGCTGACGATTTTCGATTTGCAACGATTTTTTGTACTTGAACGATATTAGATTTACGGGATAATAATTATTTAATTATTTCTATTTACAAAGTACCGTCGAATAATATTATTAATAATAAAATAATAGCCTTAAATACATAGTCCTACAATGAATAGTTTTAATTAAATTACTATAGGCTTCTTGTAGAAGACGTGTTAAATTTCTGAACAAGAATGCAACACAAATTATTTACATTCCAAATGTTCTACACTCAGTTACAATAATAAATGGAGTTATAAGAAATGCTTGCTAGCTCTTTCCTCCAAGAGATTTGTTGCACTGTACGCCTAATACTTAGACAACCAACACGACAGTACACATATGCAGCAAAACATGACATGCCAGGATATATCTCCATTTGGAGAGAAGAGTCGTTCAGCATCATTTAGAGAACCACGAGATAGATAGGCAGAAATTCCATTCACGTCAAGTTCTCAGAAATAGGAATTAATGCAAACAAAAGGAAAATAATAATATAAACATCATGCATGAATCGCCATTATGCAATGAAACAAAACTTGTCTTGTTCAAACAGAGAGAGAAAGCATGGAAAAAGATGAAAGAACAAAAAAAAGAGAACAGGGAATTAGGAGAGAGGGAAAGAAAAAATGGCGGAATACATGGACATAAATGTACTTTTAACGCTTATGAATACACAGTCTGCGTCTCTCCCCCAGCACCCTCCTCTTTCTCTTTCCCTGTTCCCATTATGGTATAAATCTCTTTCCAAAATAATTGGAAATCGAGTCGGTGAATCGAACCGAGAACCTTGAGAAAGAGAGTCTCACACGCTGTCCATTTACCTACACAGACCATAACAAATGCATTGTTAAAGCAGTCATTAACCTCGCTAGTGTCCGCGAGTTACCCCGGTTCCATTTGAAGTTTGAATTTTATTTATGGTCTTTAGGCATCTATGGTTCTATAAAACACATTTGATCTGTAGATCAAGATCAAGCAGTAATTAAGCCAGAATCTTGAGAACTTACTGTTGCACCAACAAATATCTCGGATAAATCCAGGATTAAAAGAGAAATTTCGTAAATCTAGTTGTTGAAGGGATTGTGTGGTGTACCCCAGTAACCAGCACTACTGCGACAGATAATAACGCGAAACCACTCTCAATTCGGAGGAATACCTAGCCACTACTGTAGTGATAGAGTCTTCGACTAGTAATCATAGGGTAGCGCGTTCGAATCCTGGTGTCGAGACTTTTATTTTTTTTCTACTTTCCACTGGATACTAACCGAATTTAGATTAACAATATGGAACATGGATATGAAACAGCCAATAGGAAATATCTATTTTACCTAAGTAGTCAGGGCGGGAGCAGGTAACGAAATTCGAGAGGGAACCCTGCTGGTACTTACTAGCCTCGTTCGCTTGTAGAATTCTTTAATCTTTGTTTGGTGCTGTTACTCTCGGTCTCCCATTTCTTCGCTTGTTAACAACCTTCCTCATCTTCTTCTTGAAATCTTCTTATCCATTTCCTAACCGTTTTCACGTTAATACCAGTGTCCATCGCTGTTGCTTCGAATGTCTTTGCAGCCTCTCATTGACCTATTATTCTACCGCGCTTCACGAGCTTCGCTTGCCTTTCCACTGCAGCTCTTTCTGTCTATGAATCGCTACTAGAGAGCCCGCTATGAAGAAATGCAATCGCCTACCTCAGCTCAGTTACTTTCGTCTTTTGTTAACTCTTTCACGAGCAACCTTATGGGAAGCAACTTGTTCAGCCTCGCAAGTCCAGAGCTCTATGCAGATGGTTTTGTGCTTGAACCACACGTTATATACGAGTACTCATTTCATTAGGACAAACTACTAGTCCATTATTTAAGAGTCCTAACATGCTAAGAATTAAAGAAGCCATAGGTGGATTTGAACACATGACGTCCAGACCCTCGGTTTAGCGAACGAGCTCTTTACACCTCTATACCACTTCACGGCTGGACCAATTATCTAGAAAGAATTAGTAGTATTTCATGTGGCGAGGAAGTGATTACATGAAAATTCTCTCTTTCTGCATGACTAATTTTGCTCGAAATGTTATTTATTCAGATATTTACAAACATTATTAGCTCCTCAGCTTAAAAACACTACATTTGAAATTAAAGTACAAAGTTAAATTTAAGAATAGCCCCTTTCGGTAATGATTCTATTCTAAAGAACAGTTCTAACAACATGCTATTTTTATTCTTATTTTATCTATTTACGGTATTTGTCAAATATTATAGCCAAATGGCGGAATGGTTAATCAAGCTCACTTGCTGCCGTTTCTGAAATAGTCCTTAGGCATATTCCCAGTACCACCAGGATGTTTGCCAATGTGGGCCAGTATGGATTTTCGATGTCGACCCCGCATCGATTGCCGATATGGACCCCACATAGAACGGCAAACATTTTGCCCACCTTGGCCCATATGCGACTTCCCAGTGTCGAAGACAGAACAACCGAATAAAAAATTGCGCACCGAGCGGGGATCGATCCGAGTACCTCTTGATTGCTCTCCCACTGCACCACCGCGTCAACTGATAAATTGAAACTACCTACTCAAACTTGAAGGAGAGTACGGAGTTCGGTATATCGTTCGCAGATGACACGGTCTAAGGTAACCCGTTTACGAATGCCATTTTAAGTTTCGTGGAGGAAATAATCTATGAGTTTGTAATGTTAATGGACTCGTAAGTGAATTTTCTCATTTAATAATGTTTTATAATGTAGCTTTCATAATATACAACACAAGGGGTGAAGGGGGATGTAAGTATATCAAAACTGAAACTTCGCTGTCAGAATTCTGCTATAACCTCCTCCAAACGAGGGTGTCACCCCCAAATTCTCGAGCACACCTCACAATTAAAAATATGTACGGTTTAAAATGGGTATTTTTTTTCAAACTCCACTTGCATCTCCTAAAAAAATCCTGGGACATAACCTGTTCGCTATTGCCCCTGCTCATATAAAGATGTTAAAATTCATATATGAACTACCGGATAATATCGCATTATCATGGCTCCTACTGCTAGAGTGCTAGGTAACAATTGAGCGCATATCGCTGTGTACAACCCTTTTTCAATATACTAAAAAAGGGACACTAGTGAACGGTACCGGTAAAACACAATTTGAGTACGGAGAGAAACGAGCTTTAGTGATCTCAGTTAACATTGTTTCTGGGCGACTACCATTGTCCTTGTAATCTAGACTCAAAATTTCATCAAAGTTACATTACAACCAGAGCACCTAGTCTTCTCAATTCTTCTTTAAGAGATTTTAGAACCCAAATTGAGTATTCAGGAGCTACTATTGGCTGGAAACGATTATTAAAATGTTTTTCTTCAAGATTCGAACGCGATAATTAAACGTCAATACAATAAAAAATAATTTAAAGGAAAATTGTAAATAAAACTTCCTTCTTGCAATGCTTTCTTATGTACGAACAAACGAGAAGCGGAAAGCGAATGGTGGGAGCGTTAGTGTTGCCACCATCGGAAAAGTTTGGCAGTGAACCCATTCCTCATTCCTCGCAATGATATTGGGAGTGACTGAAAAATACGGATTCAGCCGAGGGGAAAGGTGTCTTACGTCAAGCCCCCAGCAATGGTATTGTGCTCATTTCTAGGAATCAGCCAGTCGCACACTTTTTCCCAATCTATTTACCTCAAGTTATCTCCACTCGTTTAAAGACTGTCGGAGCTAAATTAAACGCAAATGTAGACGTACAAACTAGAAAGAATGCAGATGAAGGATGTTGGATAAAAATCTTTAAAAACATGGAAACAGTGGATGAGCAAAATAGCGGTTCTCTTTTCTGTAAGCTAAGTACAAATCTATAGCTTTTCGAAGACCAGTTTGCAATGAAACAAATAAACTGAGGTATAGGCCATATATATTTACTTATTCACTTGCGTTAAAAGACGGAAAACAATGCAGTGATAGGGTTTTTCCATGCGAATACGGTTGTTAGGAATAAAATTATCTATTGCGTGTAAATGGCATGTAGGTAAATCGAATCTGTTTATTCGCAGTCCATAACGCACCTAAACGATGAGTCTGCTCCCCGTCTCAGAAAATCAACAGCAAATTGACATTCCTTACGTAACATCCTTTACCTATTTATGACTAATGGATAATGCATTCAATCCCCGGTACTCACAATATCGCACTATCACGATTATGTAATGAAACTTTATCTTGACTTGGACGAGTTTCAATCTTGTTTCTAAATGGGACCAAAGACTGCGCTCTCGATTAGAATCAACAAAAAGGTTACACTATTTCGAACCGGACCTCTTCCAGTTCTCTTTTGAATCAAGAGAGCTATATGCAAGATCTAGACGAGGAAATTGTCCACTTTAATACGCTATATGACAAACAAATTTTGACATAACCAATGCGATGTTTCAGATTGAAAAAAAAAGGCAACTTTGTAAGTGTTTTGACTAATATGAGGAACTTGATTTGTCGTTAGCCGTTACACAACTATATATTCACCAAGTCAAAGAATTTAAATTTCCTCTTTTTTTTAGTAAGAATGTCTGGAAGAGAAGATGAATTGCAGAACTAGATGTTCGCACAATGCAAATTAATTACAAGTTCAACTTTTCGACATTGGAATAGAATTACTATAAAATATCGGTTTGGCGCGAATGAAATAACTGCTTTGACGCATGGTGGGAAACGCACCTGAGCAACACAATACAGGGTTGAACTGAGGTCACGTGCCTAAGGTCACAAACTGTGTACAAGTCTAGCAAACAGGCTGGGGTACCCAGATAGTTAGGAGGCAGTATGTTCTTGAAGAAGATCTTATGAAAGTACACCATGCAGAACAAACAATTGCGAGTGATCTTTTTTTATGAATTCAGACTGGTGCGTTCTGCATTAGCAAGCCTCAAAAATCATTAACATTGCATTTGGTAGAGGAATAATAAATTAATTTACCATTCGCCATTGTTTGTCAAATTTCGTTCAAGTAACCCAACACTGCAACCACATGGACACCGACCAACATCATGTTCGGATGAGCTACTCAGGAACACCGTGGAAGCAGACGCTCGAAAAAGTAGTCGTGTCATTACAGACGAATTAGGCATACACCATACCATTGTCAGTAGGCGGCTCCGTGTGATCGGTAAGGTCAAAAAGTTTGGATTCATGGGTGCCCCATCAGTTGATACCAGCCAACAAGAATCGTCATGTGGACAGTTGTCTGAGTGTAAGGAATAAGCGGGAATGTTTCCTGCGTCGAACTGTCACTGAAGATGAAAAATGGATCTGCTGTGACAATCGTAAACGGCCAGGACAATGGTTGGATCATGATCAACGTCCAGGACGGTGTCCTAAACCACCTCCCCACCCACGGAGGGTATTGTTGCTGGTATGGTGGTCTATGGTGGGAGTGATCCATCACGTCTTTCTCAGGCGAGGTGAAACCATGACTGCAGATCATTACAGTGCTGAACTCCATGAAACGTACCTGCAACTTGTCCGAATGAATCCAGGAGTTCTCAACAGACATGGTGCTCTCATGTTGCATGATAATGTCTGCCTCTACGGTGCAGGATCTCTATGAGTTGCAGTATGAAACCTTTCCTCACCCGCCTTATTTTCCCGCTCTCTCCCACTGACCACCACCTCTTTCGGTATCTCGATCACTTCCTGGCAAGGAATACATTCCCTGATGATCGTGCGGTGCAGCATGCAGTTGAGGATGTCTTCACATCGCAGACTCCAGACTTTTCTCGTCACCGAATCGAATCGTTGGCTGAGTAGTGAGCGATGGCAACAGTGTGCGACTGTAGACGGCGATTACTTTGATGAACCAGGTAAGTAGTTTTCATTTTTTGACCTTTGAACATGACGCACTTGTGGCAGACATTTCATTCGCACCAAGGTAATACATCCAATGATATTAGTACTAGACAACGTAATTATCGATGTAAATGACAGAAATGGAAACATGATGTAGTATTAATTAACATTACACAAGCAGGGGGTGACTATTTGCGTTTACGTTCGAGAATTGAATAGAAAATGATTGCAACATATTTGTTATTCATTTCATGACACAAGCGCCAGTTTTAACCTTATATAATCCTTTCCATGTCTGCATAAACTCTGCTACATCCTTTTCATATGCATAACCTTCCACTACCAATCAATTGCCAATAATATGTAATAAGATGCTTACCCTGAGTGTAAAGAAAGTCAATTCCGCCGTTTATTTTTAAGTGTTCTCTACCACTTTAGTATCGCAGAACTCCATTTTCCCACACATTAAGCACTTCATTCCAATGTATAAATCGTCATTTACACGCAAGACTAATGTTTCTATTTCGTGAAAATGGCTTTAGTTCGAAATATTTGTCAGTACATACATGTCTACAAACATCCAGTGTCACCAGTACAAATATACACAGGCTTCTACCTCGATTGGTCAAATGACGCCATACTAGAGTTACCAATTATGGAAAATGCAGCAATCGTCATAGTTTCGGCTCAAAAATTAACAGCAGGGGACATACGACAGATAGCGGAAACAGTGTGTTGCAATGCCGTCTCTGAATAGAAGATCCAAGCTATAGATCTTGTCATCGCTTTCACTACACAGTTTACAAAAAGCCTTGGCTAAGAATCGACTCGTTTCAACTGTAAAAATGCGAAAAAAGTAATAGCAGAAGTATTATAGCCAACGCCAACAAAATCTAGATTCCAATGAAGATGACACTTCGTAAAGCGAATATCTATAACCTACAAATTTCCCATCAGACCCCTTTAGAAATGCAGTTCTCCGTTGGGCAACACAAAATGTTCCTTGACTTTTGAATCAAATAGGATACCGGTAGAGGTAGGGCTAGTACTACATCTATACCGGCCGCCTGCATTAATCAGAAACCCTATCAAATCTCTGGCTTTACCGGTGAAACGCGGTACTGACTGGTTGCCATACGCGCACGACTACAGCGTTGCAATTATTGTGTATCCAACTCTCGTAAACTAAAATAATTCATGGAACTTACCTTCTTGTCGTATCCGTAAGCGATCGCCGCAGCGGTAGGTTCATTGAGAATCTGTAGAACATTAAGGCCACAAATTTGAGCTGCAATTTTTGTTGAATTTCTTTGAGAATCATTAAAATAGGCTGGAACTGTTATCACAGCATCAGTGACAGTCTTCCCCAAATAGTTTTCTGCTGTTGCTTTCATTTCTTCCAGAACCATTGCGCTGATTTGTTCAGGATAAAACGTTTTTGTTTCTCCCTTGTATTCAACTTGGATCTTAGGTTTCTCACCTTCTTTGACGACCTTAAATGGCCAAAGTTTCATGTCTTCCTGCACTGTTGGATCATCAAATCTGCGACCGATGAGTCGCTTCGCATCTGAAATTCAGATGAATACACTTCACATTATTATTGACCAATAAAATTGTTATTACAATTTTTAAAAAGTACAAAAATAAATCCTGTTCCTGTAAAAGCGTGTTTGTTTCGGATTTTCAGATTTTTAGGTTCTTAAAGGTTCAAATTAGGATTTTAAAAAGTGCATTTTAGGATTGTATAGGTTTTTTAAAATGTTGTTTAGGATTTTATGTTTTATACTACAGAAAATGACATTTTAGCCCTACATTTGCTTACATTTCAATACTTTGTTTATTAAGCACTTCGAAACTTATCTTTTAACACTATTTAGTAAACTTTAAGCTAACCAATCTTATACGAAATAAAAATATTAATAAAACTTCTCTTACCTGGAATTGTCAGTGATAGTTGAAATCTGGTAAAGCATTAAGCATAGCCTGTTATTAACTTTACTTTTCTAGAACTACAATGAACCTAATATATTTTAATTTAAATTTTCTATATTCGAAATCTTTTCCGAGCTTCACTTTCCTAGAATTACGCTAAGGAAGAAAAGAATTTTAGTTATTCCCTCCAGTGCTTTTCAGGTTACTGTCTAGCACAAAGAAAGGAATCACTTCACTTCCTGGAGTGGTACTGAACAACAAAATATTTTGAAAGTTTGTCTGGTGTGAACAACCCTTTTGTATCGTTTGTCTGGTGTGAACAACCCGTCAAAAATCCCCTTAAATACCGAAAAACTGCGTTCTGTATCACATGATGTAAGAGGTGCATGTTTCATACTGGCTATTTCCTCGGGGTTCCACAAAAAAAATTCCTGGACATTATCTCCACGAAGAACTTGACCCACTAGATCTATCTGCATCGTTGAAAACTGGTTGACAATGAAAGGCTACACTTATTGATATTTCGTGCATCAAAAAAAAATTTTTAATTCAAAAGCATTTTAAAAGTTAAAAATAACTATAGACGGAAATTTAGGACGTTATAGGTTACAAAAGCTAAATTAGGATATTTTAGGTCCTAACCCCCAAAGTAGGACATATTAGGTTCTATAAAATTATTACCCTTTGGCTCATACCAACTTAAAATGTAAAGAAAACACGAAATGTCTCCATTAACTATGCAGGAACAAAATAGGATCAAACCTAAGAATTCGAAGCCTAGTTATTAAGCTGTAAAACAGGAGAGGCTGAAGGTAATTTCTGAACTTACAAAACATGATAAGCCACCCATAATACATTGTCCTATATAGTAATCGAAAAGAACGGCCTTTGGGGTAATATATTCTTAACAGAATCTGAATATTAACATGCACGTGTATATACTATAGCTTGTTACGAAAGTTATATGTCGTTTTTATTCGTACATAGAGTTAGAATCATGATATAGATAATTGAGTGGGTGACTATAACCGTGACCAGATAGTGGAAGCTCGTAGCTAGGATCTCAGCCGCAGATATACTTGTCTAATGTTCACAATAATTGAAGGATTCAAAGGCAAAATGATCAAGGTACATTCTAAGTCGAAAATGAGGTTTTAGCACAAGGAAAGGTCGCCAAGTTTCCGATGAATATCACATTGTACCTTTCACACGTGTGAAGACTGGAGAGATGAAAACATACCAATTCGTAAGTTTCGGAAGGTTTTATAACCCGAGTTATAAGGAATTTTGTCATAACCTCGGAATTATGTGCATGTATATACACTATACAGTATATGAATCATAATAACACATGAGCGTCGTGCCTGCGCATGTTGCGTGTACGCATCATAGCAAGAAGTAGCACAGAGACAACCCGTTACTGGTCAATCCACACAAAGGCAGTAGAGAGTAACGGTACACCGATTGAAACAAACATGTTCGTTAGCTGTATACGAAAACATCATGAAGTTGCTATCTGCACAATGATGACTCCCAAACGATGAATCACTATGGAACATCCAAGACATTTTTGAATGGGTGAAGACTGTCATATGGCCAGCAGCCAGAAGCGTACCATGGATATTTCAGCATGACTCAGAATTGTGAGGAATACTGTTGGTTATAAATCAGTGAATACATTTCGGTGATGAACAGTCTGTCGTGTAGTGAAGACACGGTGTCTGCATGGAACGAGATCCTCTATGCGTCTGGCGAACAGTATGTGATGCCAGAAACACTGTTTGTGTTGACATTTATAGATAGGATATATTTTTTAGTTTTCACTATGTATATTCGCTTCGTACTGTTCGAACGACTAGGTCCTTAAGCCTTCGTCTGTCTGTTCTTACCATAAATCGAGGAGCAGAGATGGCCCGTGTAGTTCTGATTGCACACTAGTGATATTCAGCCGATTCTCACATGTTGTTAAGATTTTGGTTGGCTCGCGGAACCGGTTATTAATAGAAAAAGAAACGATTTGATTCATAGTACAGCTAACGGAAGGTAAATAACTGATTTTATTCAATTGGATTCGGTTGTGAAGTGGACTAGCAAACTCACGGCGCCGGAAGAATCCGTGCATGGATTATCTATATTTTCATTTCAGAGATTTAGATTTAGATAATCTTAAATAATTTGAAGATCTTGCCTTGATGAGGAAGAGCTGTCACTATTCTCCGAACCTTAGCAATCAGAATATTACCATTATGAAAATTGAACGATTGAGTACAACGTCTGCGAATATTTCCAATTTAATGAATGAAATTAGCCCAAATCCGATATCATGTTTGAGGAAATTGTAACTTAGAACATCTCAAGATATTCGGTTGTGATGGAATGGAAAGTTCAAGAGAGATTTAAAGATACTCGGCATCAACAATATTATTGGCAACATGGAAAACAGAGTATAAACTGAAGAGCATCACAGATAAATATAATCTTTATATTTGATGTTAGATCCTACCACCTGGCTTTCTGACGGGTACTTTATCTTAGAGGGAGAACAAACTTTTATCTTCGAGTAAAGTAATAAAGTTTGACACCTGCATCAATGATTGTATGGACTATGTGGATAACACAGATGTAGGAAATAAGAGCTGTCAATTCTCTTATGAGAGATATTACAAAACATAAAGCTATAAAAAATCATCCATATATTAGCAGTTATTTCAACTACCGCAAAATAAGTATTCTACGTCATTAACCTCGCATGCACATTTGAATTTCAGTTTTTTTGTGGTCTTTAATTATCTCAGGCCAGGATAGGGTGGGAAGGTAGTCGGCCAAGGCCAATTTTTGTAGGTACCATCCGACATTTGTCTAGAGTGCTTGAAGACAGACCTACATGCACATTTGAAAGAAACACTGTGAATATTATAAACATCTGTCAGAAAATGGACATCATGCTCTAGTAGACCCTTCAATAGATGGGATGTAGGAAAGTATATCAAATCTTGGTTTGAGAAACCTTCCTATTCTCATACCTATCTCGATCTCGGCAAGATGGATAAATGCCATTAACATTAACTCAGTTTTGTACGAAACACGTAATGCGGCCTAATTGTATGACAAGAGGTACAAAGCATACGGCTCACGATGTATCATAACAGAGAAACGAAGATGACTGCAGCTCATGGAAGCTATGTCGTCACTAGACCAGTAAAACACGGATTATATCACAATACTTACTAGGGAACCAACCCAGATTATATAGGCCACGTCGCGGATTTTGGATAGGAAATGGGTAGGTACACGGGTTTGAAACCTGTGGCTGATTATTCTGACTGAGGTTTCTCAGGGTTTCCTACAGTTTCCCCATGACTTGAGTAGTGGCTTTGACAGTGGTAAGACGTGTGTTGTGATCACTCCCGAAAAGGTGCTAATTTTCGGGGGAGAAACGGAACTTACGAACTTCCTGAGTACAGAAATTTAAAGACTTTAATGAAAAGAACATATTATTAAGTTTAGGTGCATGTGGAATCTTTTTCGGCAGGAGTTATTAAGGGACCAAATTTCGTATGTTAAGTACATGGGACTCTATAAGAAACACGCTTCCACGTATTAACGTTGGCAAAATTGAGCGGCCAAGAACATCAGGACCTTGAGAAGATAATTTTCTTAAGTCCCCATTGCAACGAAAGTTTCCTATGTTCTTTTGAGTGTATATAGACAGTATGGAGGGCTAAGTGGGCTATGGAAGGGTGCTTGATATTTTGAGAGGTCGGTAACCTCACCTGTGGGCCATTCCCCCGAAATGCTTTCGACATAGAATTCTGTCGGGAGTGTTTCGGGGTTAGTCCCCCGGGGGTCAAATGTTGTCGGCTTAGTTTTCGGCCGTATGTGTTTTGGTGGTGTCTCCCTTGAATTCTTGAATATTTAGGCACTCCCCCCCAGGAATCTCGGGTGTCAGATTCCCTGATCTGCGGCTCTGGGGATGCCATATTGGTTCTCCCAAGGGTAAACCTTGCACTTTAGTACGTGTGTCGTGCGAGTACAAATACGAGAGCGCGAAGATGTCAAAGAACTTTGATTATACGGATATCACCAAGACTGGACTTGCCAAACATGAGTCACATTGAGGACCGACGATCCAGATCCTAAGAACCCATTTCGGTTAAAATGGATGGAGAAAGTAAAGAAGAAATAAATAGATGTAGGTAAACCAAAGTCTAATAAGAAAAACAAGGAATTAAAACAGAAGATAGTGGATGAAGTACACGCAGAATAGGAAAAAGCAAACAAAGAAGGTACATCTAAAACAACACCTTTGAGAAGTGGATGCAACATCTGGACGACCAGGAACAGCATTCGACCAAGATGAGGAACCGAATAAGAAGAGATATAGAACACCATAAGAAGAGGAGGCGAGTAAATGACATAAATACGAGGAAGAACCAGAAGAACTGAAAATACGCAGAAGGAAGAATAACGGAATTGGAAAAGAACAAGAAAAACTAGAAAAAGCAAACGCAAGACTTAGGGAATGCGAAATTAAGTTGGCGCAATGGCAAACAAAAGT
This sequence comes from Lepisma saccharinum, assembly GCA_022664845.1. NCBI lineage: Eukaryota > Metazoa > Arthropoda > Insecta > Zygentoma > Lepismatidae > Lepisma > Lepisma saccharinum. The sequence continues at coordinate 39,993 of JAGDQP010003438.1, read as the reverse complement.
AGAAGAACAGAATCAAAATATCTATAATTTGGAGAGAACTATCAACGAATTAAAATAGGAAGCAATAACTGGTAGCATACTTGAAGTGATAGGATACTTCAACCTACAGAGAACTACGATAAAAACCAATGGCAGAAGAGGGGAAGTGGATACCAAGGAGGGATAGCGAAAAAAAACTTTGTAGTTTTGTCAACAAACCCACGCGCACCTTACCTAATTCCCTTCTTTTATACTTACAGGAATTGGGAATAAGAAGAAAAGAAGAAGAAGCTCAAGTCTATGTTTGTCTCGTCTGTGTTGTCCATCTGATGTCTGTACTTGTGTAATCTTTGTATTATGTATTATGTAATCTTTGTTCTATGTTTTTTTACAATAAAATTGAAGATATAGTAGATAGGGTTCCCTCCCAAGCAAATAAAAATAGGTCCAGCAAACAAGGCCAGGAGAATATTCTGGACGCCTGGCAAAAGCCCGTCCCGCAACCCCAGAAGTCTTAGACTGATGGAATATAGGAGCTTCTTGGAATGCCGGAACTCCGGCAATCCAATAATCTCTAGGGACATGGCTGCCCCAAGGCAAGAAGATCAAAACGGATCGTACTGCACAACCCTGAAAGTGCATAACTTGACTTGTGTTAAGAATACAAAGAGGCAGGGGTGGAATGCGGGTCCCCAAAATGCGGGTCCCCAATAAAAAACTGGTAGCATCAGAATTAACGAATTAGAAATAACAATCAGCCACACAGAATATAGAAGACAGGAGACAAGAGAAATTGTAGAAACAGGAAGAAGAAATACGAATATTGTACGCCGAAAATGGAAGGTTGAAGGAGGCAAGGAATCAGCAAGGGAATCAGCGGTACCAGCAGTCAGCTTTGAAGGTATGCTGAAGAAAGACACCAAGATACCGGCAAAAACAAGAATTATAGAGACAACCAAAAGAAACCCGAAACCAACTACGTTAATAAGACCCCAGCAAGGTGAAACACTAAAAGACACAAGGATGAGGATCACCAGAACAATACAAAGAAATGACCAGATAAATTTCCAAATGATCCAGACTGAGACTGCACTGATTTTGCAGATGGCATCGACTCAGGGCGAGGAAAAGCTACTGAACCATTCAAACATGAAAAATAACTTCGATGTGTCCAACAGAAGTGAGAAGAGGATGATCATCAATGGTATCTCCACCAAGATGAAGGAGGCAGAGGTCATAGAGTAATTGTTGGTGAAGAACCATCAGAGTATTACAGATGAACAGAGGCAACTCATCAAACCTAGGTTCAAAACAAGATCAAGGAATCAGGATCGATATCACCTAGTATTCGAAGTACCAAGACAAGTAAATTTGCTGCAGAATCCCAAGGTATATATTGGATACGTAGTCACAAACGTTAAGGAATATCTCGTTGTCACGACTTGACTGAAATGCTTTGACTATGGTCACATAGCAAACTATTGTAAAAATGATCCCAGATGTGGAACATACGGACAAAAAGGACACAAAAAAGTGAATGTTAAATAAAAAAAAGAAGGTATGTGAGTCGTCCACTTGCAAAACCTGTTAAACGACTTTTTTAGAAACATCAAGTTATAAAGATCACTTGAAGCGTCTCAGCGTCCTCCTCTACAAAGATCTGAAGTTAGCCAGCAGCAAAACCCTCTAAAATCGCTTGAAAAGGCAATGAGATAGTCACGTCCACTAGCAAAACCAGTCAAAATTGCAACGGCTACACTTTCAAAACCTGTTTAAAAAAGTTCACTTGGAAATTCATCTAAAATCTCAAGCGCAACATGGCCGCCCGGTAATATATACATGCAAAACCTTTTAAAATTTCAGAACTTTGACTTAAGGGGAATTAAAAACAACGTTTTTGTGTTTTCATTTCTCTAGTTTGTTTCGGCAGCTCTGATTTTCACGCAATGATATTGGAAACACTTGTATCAACAGCAATGTCGCTATAATCAACAGTGGGTTGTTTAGTTACATGACTTTGTTGTAGTTAACCTAACCAAACTGTGTGCAGGGACTGTGTTATTAGGCTGGTAAAATATTAGTTATTTAAGATGAGTGACAGTGCAAACAGTACAAATAAGATTGAAGTTGCAGTCATCGAGTCTCAGTTTATATATGTTGATCCTGCGAAAGCAAATAATACTCGAGAAAATCCTTCTGAGCTGTTAGAAGAACAGAACATCGAAATTTCGTAAAATGTGCGAAATGTTGTAATATTTTGTAACATCGTTGCGTGAATTTCTCAACCTTCACATCTCAAAAGACTATTTTAAAATAAGATAAAATGAATTTTATGGGCGGTAACAGCACTAATGAGACTATTTTAATTTTATGTCTGTTTTTAGTTCATGAATTTTAATGCATTGTTTGTTTGTTTGTTTCAGATGCCAACATGTTGATGTTATGTTCGTGAGTCACTCACATGATGTGTTTTAAGTTTTTTTTTGTTCTAAGCACAATTTTTCAAATTTAATAAAACATGTACCAAAACTTTGATTTTTCATTATTTTTGTGCATAACTATCAAATTTAACTAGTGAGAACATAAAAGTTTTAGATTGTCATTATTGCAAACACTAATTTAACAGGTTTTGAAAGTGTAAGATGCATATTCAAGTGGGTACGTTCGCAAGATGGACCAACGTCCACTAGCCAAACCCGCCTAATTTGCTTTACACTTCCAAAACCTGTTAAGGGAAAACTATTTTTTTTAAATAAAGAAAGTGGTATACGTGAGATTATACGGATTTTAACAGTCCACTCGGGAACCTTTTACTCCTTTAAAAACAAGAAAATAAATTATATCTATTGTGTGACTCAGCCGTAAAATGTTTTCGCCAATTTCCTCCGTTCCGTTTATGATACGTTTAACAGGTTTTGCAAGTGGGCGACTCATGAGTACCATACTACCAAAGGGGTAAAAAGTGCGGGAGAAAACAAGATTGCCCTCAATATAAATTAAGCCTCCAAAGAACCATAGATAAGTTCGATTATGGACCATAACCATGATGGAGCCGAAGTCCAGGACACTAAACCTAAAAAAACTCCCATTCCCGTGCAAACCAAAAAGAAGTCTGGAAAGACTATTAGAGTATAAGAAAAGTAAAACATAGAATTCATAAATAATTATCTATCAAATAGTTACAAATCAACAGAAAATTACCTCTCAATAAAGTCAGGGCATATTAACTTTGAAGAAAGTAACAAAATCATCATATCGGATATATTACATAAATCCCGAAATGCAGATCTTCCCTAGGAGTTTTGCGCAAATGGTAGCCTTGTCGCATGACAGATTTGAGTTGGAGGAGATGGACCATGAAATAATAGAAGTTCGTGAAAACCAAAATCTATCCAATAACAGATATAGCAATGGATTCATGTATGTCAAATCATCCAGGGAGGATTTCCTGGAGGATTTGAGTTTGACATTGGAACTGCTAACGGCTCTACAGGGAAACAACAGAAAGAAATTTACAATACCGGCAACTGAGATGGGCCTTTGGAGAGCGGATCCATACATGGTTCTAAAGAAAATAAAGGAGTGGGAAAATAAAATAAGGAATATCGGATTGGAAATGATAATCAGTGATAATATCATATATCACCATATCAGAAGTACTGGATAACATCAACCCAAAGAAACATGATGAGAATGAATATAAGGATTTAAAAGAAAAGGAAACAATAGATCTGTCAACAGTAGAGAGTGAAGAAGAAAACAAGGCAAAACAATAACCTTCCTATTATCGAGGAGGTAGATAAAATCAATCTTAGAGCAAACGGAATCACTACCGACCCGCAGGATTTGCTGACGTTAATTGACTAAATATTTGAGAGGAAAAAGGAGTCATTTCAGATGAATAATGTCTACAGGCAGTTTGTCATGCCATATGGGCGAATTACATTTCATCCGGCCGAAAAGTTCCCTGCTTGCTACGTCCACACTAGACAACAGTAGCCATGTTTCAGGTGGTCCAAATCAACCTATACATATCAAAACTGGCAACTTCCGAAATCAGACATTACTGCGAAAAGAAAGATGTAGATGTAGTTTGTATGCAGGAGTCTTATACGTACCGGGGAAAACTCATAGAAATGCCGATGGATGCCGTAACAATACTGCCAGAGGATCCCAATCCTATGGTAGCGGTGGTGATATTTAACAAAGACATAGAAGCCTTGATGCATCTAAAATACGTAGATAAATGGACATTATGTGTGGATTTCAGGAACGGAAGTCACAAAATTACAATAGTGAATGTATACTGCCAATTCCCCCTTCCGAGGAACATCTTTGTACAAAGAATAAAAGATATTCTGAATGGATTTTATAATATAGAAGTGATCATTTTGGGAGACTTAAATGCTAAATCTCCACTCTAGCACTGCCCTGCGACTGATCAAAACGGAGAAAAATTTGAGGACCTGATAGAACAACATAACCGTAGTAGGATGATGTCACTTAGGCGTGCTTTTGTACGTAATCAGAATTTAATAAGGATCATAAAAGAGTACGAGCCATATTATAAAACCCTGAAGAACGTACTCGAGCTAACCTACATAACATGGTATAGGAGGTCATAGTAGACTATAACCTTTACTCGGGAGTCTATTTCCCAGGACTGTGCGATACGCCGTGTCGCATTTGTAGTGGTTACATTTTATAAAAGGCTACGAACTATTTTCCTAACCCCTATTTAACATAGCAGAGATTAGACCAGATACAGCGGAATAACCTAACCCACATAACATGGACGACCTCCAACGAAAGCCGCCGTGTCGCATCTGTTGTGGTTACATTTCATAAAAGGCTACGAAGCCCTTATTTCACATTGCAGCGATTAGACTGGAATTAGACCAGATACACAGGAATATATGCTATTTAACCTAGCAGAGATTCCAGCACAGCACGGTCGTCCCGCCCCCACCCAGAGATTACACAGTATTTAACCTAACCCAACGAGTCTATTTTCCTAGGGCTATACAAGCCGCCATCTCGCATTTCTTGTGGTTGCTGAAGCCCATAAACTATTATATAATTTTGCTGAAGAACGTACCACACATAACCTACATAACATGGCATACGAGATCATAGTAGGCCCTATAGCAAACAGTCTATTTACAAGTCACTGTGTCGCATTTGTTGTGGCTGCTAAAGAACATAGGCCATTTCATAATCTGCTAAAGAACGTGTGGTTATATTTTTATAAAAGGCTACGAACCGTGTTTTCAGCCCTATTTAACATACCAGAGATTTTATAAAAGGTTACGAAGCTCTTTTGCAATATTTAACATAGCACAAATTACAGAGGCTACGAGGATAGCAGCAGAATATGTGCTAGTTAACCTAACCATAATAACATGGAATAGGAGACTACGAAGCACCCCATAGCAGCGATTACATCTCTAGGCTAGCTACGAGTCAGTTTTCTACACTCTACAAGCAATGGTCAATAGTAGGCGGTAACGACCTGGGGCCCAACACAACGGTCAAATATTTAATTGTGTATTCCTCGTAAACGGCTAGACATATTGAGATTCTGTTTTCACATTTGGTATGAGGGCATCGAATAGTACGTGCGAAAAAACTGGTGACATCGAGGTCAAAGGTCAAACATTTAACCGTGCATAGATCGTAAACGGCGAGACGTATTGGAATTCTGTTCTTACAGTTATATGTATTTTGCTGTGCTAATATCAAATCTGATGTCAGTTTGCTAACTTCGCCCCACCGTGGTCGTAGAACTATGAAACTTATAAATACATTTTATTTTAGTCACGGGAATGTTAAATATGAAAACAACATGTTTCTACCTGTTGCCGTTTACGAAATATGATGGTTCGAATTTTGTCGAATTTTGACAGTTTAGACGCAGAGATGAGAAACTCGCAAATTATAAGTTATTTGGGTAGGGGATGTCGAATTTGACATTTGCTTTTTTCTACCATCTACTCTTACCAAGCTATAGCGACTCGAATTTCCAATTTTTAGACGCAGAAGTGAGAAACTCGCAGATTATATGTTATTCGGGTCGGTAATGCAGAATGTGGCATTTGCTTCTTTCTACCTATTGCCGCTTCCATGATAAGGCGGTTTGAATTTGTGGAATTTTGACATTTTAGACGCAGAATTGAGAAACTCGCAGATTATATGTTATTCGCAGCGGTGATGCAGAATGTGAAATTTGCTTCTCTCTACCATCTACCCTTTCCAAGACATGGCGACTCTTTTGGCCCCAGAACTATGAAAGTCGCAAATTTCCAAGGTGATGCAGAACTTCTTTCGCTTCCAAGATATGGCAGGTCGAATTGAGAAACTCGCAGATTGGGTCGGTGAAGCAGAGATTACACAGAGTTTTCACTGTAACTAAACTCGTCTATCGCCAGGACACATTAGTGGTGGTTGTAGTGAATAAATTACCTTGAATGCGTCTATTATTTCGTAACTGTCACAGGGTTACAGCATATAGTGACTAGCAAAAATTATTCGCTCCCTGTAGTGTTTGTACAAAATATGAGATTTGTTACATCCAGCAAAAAATAATAATGGTGTGTGAGACGTTCTCCAGCTGCATTATAGTGAATGGGTAAATAAGACATACAAATATTGATTTAAGTAGCATTCACCTTAATATTAGATTTTTGCTGCTTTGATTGGCTAAATAAAACATACGAAACGTGTGTGATACGTTTTGACAATAGTTGGTGCTTTACATGTGTTTTTGCTACTTCGGAGGGTCATATTTAGCTATGAAAGAGACATTTTAGCATGCAATTCAGTTGTAATTTAAAGATAATGTATCGTAGAAAAGAATTAATTGGGGAATATTCTAAGAATTTATAGGATAAAAAGTGACAAATATGAATACACCACCTCGTAAGTTGGTGTTTGTTATTGGGGAGGGACATTGTTTAAGTAAAAACACCTGTAACGGCCTAATTAAGAGCTCGTATTTGGGCAGAGAGACATTACAACATAATTTTTGCGCTGTTATTGAAATTTGAAAATAGTCGTATTGGAGAGAGCTTGCTTAGATTTTCTCGGGAAGAAACTCACACAGGTGTACATTAAATATGGAATTAAGTTTAATTAATTAAAAAAATGTCTGTTTTTTCAGGCTTTGCGACAACATAGAGTACTTGTAGCATGTATTTTAAGGAGAAAAGGACGAAGAATATTGCTTGCTTCCCTGTGCGTGGTTTTGATTGCACTACCACCTACTCTTTCCAATATATGGTGATTCAATTTTGCCCTTTTGGTCTCCAAATTGAGATACTCGCAAATTTTCACGCTGATGCAGAACTTCTCTCGCTTCCATGATATGGTCGTTCGAATTGAGAAACTCGTAGATTGGGTCGGTGAAGCAGAGATTACATTGGGCTTCCACTGTAACGGAACTCGTCTGGCGCCACGACCATTATTATAAAACCTAAATGCACAAAACCTTGAATGCGTCTATTATTCACCGGGCCCGCAGCATATAGTGACAAGCAAAATTATTCGAACCCTGTAGTGTTTGTACAAAATATGGGATTTGTTACAGCTAACAAGTTATCAATGCCAAAACAAAATAATGGCGTGTGAGATGTTTTCCAGCTGCATGGGTGACAAAATACTGTTTTAAGCAGAATTCACCCTAATATTAGCTGTTTGTTGCTTTGAATGGCTAAATAAAACATACGAAACGTGTGTGAGACGTCTTTTGACCCATGTTTTGAGGGTAGTTGGTGCTTTTGTTACTTCGGAGGGTCATATTTAACTATGAAAGAGATATGTAATTCAGGTAGAAAATAGTATTTTATTTGTAATGTATTGTAGAAAGGAACAAGTGACAAATGTGAACACGCCTCGTAAGTTGATGTTTGTTATTGGGAAGGGACAGACAATGTTTAAGTAAGAACACCTGAAACGGCCTAATTAAGAGCAGCCCGTATTTGGTGAAAGAGATATTAGAACATAATTTTTGAGGTGTTATTGAAATTCGAAAATAGTCGAATAATGCCATATTAGAGAAAGCTTGCTTAGATTTTCTCGGGAAGGAGCTTGCACAAGTGTATATTAAAAGGGGGGAATTAAGGTTAATTAATTAAAGATGTCGGTATTTCACGCTTTGCGGCCACATGGTGTCATTATTTAAGTACTTGTAGCATGTATTTCCATACTCTCGACTACTTCGAAATACCTTCAGCATGATTTTAAGTAGAATCTAGCCTCTGAATGTAATTCAGTAGAAAGACAAGCAGTGTTTGAAGTATTCTGAATAAAACGAAAGCTAGAAAGGCCTGAAGGCTACTTGAAAAGCAAACTGGCAAAAATGGGGTCTGTAGGACCGCTTGAACTGTTTTGCACCCCATAATTTCATTTATACAGCATGTTTTTATTTCCAAAGGTGAAATATTCATGACTAAACTACCTGCAACTCGCTTTTATATTCACATCCTTATGACTTTATTGTTAGAATACTCTGCAACTGCTTGTCGGCTGATGTTACCTAGTTTCTATAGACATACTTACGCATTTCCACAACCAACTTGGTCACCTGTACGGATAGGATACGAACTGTTTAAGAAGTATAGACAAAAGGCATATTTAAGGCAGCCATGACATGTTTGGGGTCCATAAAAAGCCTGCCTCCTCTAACAAGACCATACACTAGGTAATAATTGGATGACGAAGCCAATAAATTGTAGAGAGAATGTACTGCAAAAATAATTCCGCGACATGAAACCGCAGGTGTGTCATCATCAGATAGTGGTACCTCCAAGCGCAAGAATTTTTAAGTACCCTACTAGACTTCTTCTCGTACTTTTCTATGTTTACCGCAGCATCGTTTACGAAGTGAAGGACTCTTCGCCCCTAGTGCAGTGTCACATAGTGAAAATGAAGCAGCTAAAACTCCCCCCCTCCTGGAACATGACAAACAAGCTGACATCAAAGAGCCACAAGAACTCCCAGGTATGAATGCGGAGGCTATTTTGAACAGGTAAGTGACAAAAACATTTCTCACAAGGTCTCTTGCCCAGAGGAACGGGACACAGTGTTACCACCCGATGGTGCGGCTAGTTACATCAGATACTGACAGTCTAGAAATGGGTACTGATAATTTACAAGATACTAAGGATCCTAAAATGTGACTCCCCGCGGAATCTGGTTCGGAATTAGACAGTGGAAAAAAGAAGAAAACAAAAAACATCTATTAAACTCGATACTCCCAACAGCAGCCAAACTATTTCGATGTTACAACGCATGCAAACGCGCTCGCAAAGTTCTGACAGGTTTAGTGAATAATTTGCTTTTCATTCTGTGGTCCGGATATAATCCGTTAAGTAAGAGATAAAAACATGTGGTTACCGATATGTGGTCGATACCTTGTTCCTTTGTGGCGCTTTGTTTTAGCAGTATTTCTTTTCATATTAATAGGAAATATAATCTCTACCTCACATATTATGTTTGGCAGGGAACATAAGGTAGATGGACCTGTGGCTGTATGCAGTGTACCGGATAACATGCTCCAAAATTACCATATCGCCACTCTAAACTTAGTTGGTAACTCTAGTCCAGCAAAAAAACAAGCGCTATATTCGTTTCTCAAACATCACAATATTGACATTTTGTTTGTCCAGGAATTATTCTTTATGGAGTTGGATTACTGCGAGTACTCTCTAATCTCACATATAGATCCGTTTAAAGACCGTGGAATAAAGATTATACATAGAAGAGATTTACCTATTGAATATGTATACTGCTTTCCAATTTTATGTTAGTTCAAATTCATAACATTATTTATATGAACCTACATGCGGCCAGTGGTAATAATAATAGATCTAGCAGAGAACATTTTTTTCGAAGACCTCGATTGCCAACTGCAACGCTATCAAATCATACAGTTCTCTTTGGAGGCGACTTTAACAGTGTGGTTCACAATTTGGACAGTTCTTTCATCTCTAATTATAGTGTTGTATTGCGGCAGGTTATCGAAACATTTAAATTACAGGATATTTGGTTATCTAAATAGGCAGGGCGCGATGGTCATATTTTCTACTACTCCACTGGATCGAGTAGCTTAGACTGGTTTTATACTAACAAAAACATCGTAGACCAATGCATAGATGTCAGTTTCACTCCGAGCCTCGTCTCAGATCATTATGGCGTAATCCTTAATATCAAAATGGAGGGCATCAAGCATTACGCTTCCAGTTATAGTTGTTTTTTCAATTAGCAATATTTGGAGGACAAAGAATACGTTTGGTCTACATCACAACTTTTTCACACCCTGCTTCTCAAAAAACATACCTATAAAAGTCTTATAGAATGGTGAATATGGGCCAAAAAACGTTTAATCTGGATAGCAAACACTTCATCTTACAAAAGGCTAAACAACCTATCCAGCAGATAGACTATTGGTATACGCAGTTTGTCGAATATTCAAAACTATTCCGTCAAGGACAAGATGTCAGGGCGGGACTACAGCATATTAAAGCATTTTTACTTTGTGCTTACGCGCAATCGCGACATGGCTATCTGATCCGATGCAAATTTGACAAAATTGGTATCTATGAAAGGCAAAATCTTCTTCATATCAAACAGGAACGTAAGAGAGGAACTTCAATTCATAAATCAATTCAGAGATGGAAATAATACTATACATACAGGAAAAATGTATACTCTATAATTCGTCGCCAATATAAGAACTATTTTCAAACACCCGTATTGAATCATCAGGATGACTATTTTTTTTCCAATACATAAATAGTAAATTATGTTTTGAATTTCAAAATAGTATTCAAGCACCCATCTCGCAGCAAGAAATTACTGCCCGCAATTCAATAACTTAACTCTATGGCGTCTGGATACAGTAATGGTTTATCAATGCGATGGTACCGTTTTTTCAGTAATATGACTCCCAGTTTAATAGACATGTTCAACTCATTATGGCAAAATTAACACAATACCTGATGAGTTTACTTCCGGGACTGCCGTTCTTATTTCAAAACAGGAGGGTGAGTGCTCCCAAGAATCGCTACGTTTAATTACTCTGTTCAATTGTGACTATAAGACGTGCATGTTTTCAAAAATGTGGCCAAACGGTTAGTGATTAGTGGTTGTGCCCATGGAGAGTTTTTCTCAGGATGAAAAATCTACAACATATCACGGTTTCAAGCAATTTCACCAAAATCCACTTCCATATGGTTTGTGCGGGGTCCTTTGAGTACACTTTCAGTTTATGTATCTACAAAATTTTGACTGGATCCTGTTCAACATTAGTGTGTTTCTTTATCAACGTTAATCATTAGTGTATGTTTTTTGTCAGATGGATTTCAAATTAATTATCCACATTCCAGTTTCGATCTAAATAAAATCCAAAGAGGTTTTCTTTTAAGTTTCAATATTATGGAACGTTTACAATTAAAAATAATTAAGATCATTCTCTTTGCACCATATCTCCCATTGAATTAACTCGTTTTGAACTATCATAATCTTTGGAAGAATGTAAAAAGGTTTAGAAAATGAGCGTAAATAACATTCAGATAGCAAGCCGACTTGAATCAAGTTTGTCAGTCAATTGCTTTCATCTTGTCAAGCGTGATATCGTGTTATACTTCATAAACAAGCATGAAACGAACTTGTTGTCTATATGCGAAAAATAATTGTTAAACTTGAAACGGTTAAACCGAGTCGGGCACAATCGAACCGGGCTGAGAACAGGCCAGGCACAAATGGCTCGGGCTGTAAACGGGTCGAGCACAAACAGGACTGGCAGGAACGGGTAGGGCTTAACTGACCTGAGCACAATCAAGTCTGATAGTTCAAGTCAATGCTCCAATATTCAATGGAAAATGACAGACGTGTCTTCATCACAATGCAGTTTCTATTTTTTCTTCTCAAATAGGAAGAGCATGTGAAAGGTTACCCAAGGTGTCTTTTCTATCTTTCCATTCTGTCTGTCTGTTTGTTATCTGTGAACCCCACAACCTGACACCAAAACGGGCTAAAAGCAAGTCACTCTGTGTCGACAGTAATAGCTAGATAATCCAGTTGACATAAGACTCTGGAGGCGAGTACTTACTAAGTCGCTAGGGACGAAAAGTGCATGTCTTGGGCAGGATCCTTGACTGACAACTGTGAGTAGATGTACTATGTTGATTTGTGCCAAAAATTGCTCTCGCTGCTCGAAAGAAAGAACTGACTTCAAACCCACAGAACCTGACACCAAAAAAAAAAAAAAGCCCAGAAGCGAGTCATCGTGTGTCGACAATAAGTATTCAATAACCCATGTGATGTATCTGGTGGTGAATACTCACTAAGGACAAAGAGTGGATGTTTCTTGTTGGGCTGCTGACCATCAACTCTGTGGATAACTACTACTGTATCACGTTTATATGGTGATTCGTGCAAAATATCCTGTGCTGATCAAAAGGAAGAACTAATACCAGAACCACACAGCCTGACATCGAAACAGTCGATAAGCGAGCGCCCTGTGTCGCAAATAATTGTTCGAAAATCCACGTGATGTATGGCTGAGGAAGCAAATACTTACAAGGGAAAGAAATTCCGTGTCCTGGGCCAGGCTATTGACGGTCAATATGTGGAGATCTAGTACTGTGGCTTTATACTTATTTGTATCAAGAAGAACTGGCGCTGATGAAAAGAAGAAAGATATTGGGACCATGCGACCTGACGTCAGAACACTCTATAAGCGAATTGGCCTGTGTTGATCTGATGTAAACATAGGTGATCGGTGACCTCATATTGGCCCAAATGACTAGTTGGCTCGGTCTTGACATAGATGACTAGAGTGACTGTAACGTGGAGACCCTTAATGATAGAATCTTAACCCAATTTACCTGGTGACCCTCTCTTGGACCAATTGGACTCTTGTTCCTGTGGCTTGAATCAATCAATATTGTTACTTATTAGTCACAAATTCTTTCAGAATACTCCTTCCGATAGCGGTTGGTATATGCACAGATCAGAAGATATTTTTGTCCTTCCCAGGGATATGAGAATATCTCCGTATGTTATTACTATAGTTAAGAGCTTTACGGCAGCGTATTTTGGGTTCTTTGCAGTAACACCCCCATTTCCGATCACCCTAAAAGACTGTTCAAACTCAACAGTGTAAACGTGTGCTTTGCACTTCGATTCACTAGATCAAACCGGATCTGAAGCATACACTCGGTGACCCGTTTCAGCTCTAGCGACAGTAATTGTTGGATAATCCCCCTAACATATGGTTGTGGCGGCGAATACTTACTAGGGATGAGAGGTGTTTGTCTCTAGTCGGGCCCTTGACGCTCAAATTTGTGGCGATTTACTATTGCCGTTATATGCTTATTTGTGCCGAAAATAGCCGGCAAAACAATTCAGGACCTCGTTCTTCACGAATTCACTACACAATAGCAAATCGTCAACAAAAGCAAGTACAGGGACAATCTTGGCCGACTGAAGGACGCTATCCGCCGGAAGCGCCCTGTATCATGCAGCGAAAACACCTGGATTCCGCATCACAGTAATGCTCTCGCATATCAGTCTATGCTGGTGACCGAATATCTGCCACAATAGAATGTCACTGTCTTGGTACAACCGCTATATTCTCCTGATTTGGCACCTTCCTGTTATTATCTTTTGCCATGCTTGAAGAACCTCCTCAAGGGCCGGAGAATGCAGCAAAACTTCAGACTGCTACAACAGCAGCACATCAGCAAGTCACAAAAAATAGATTGAGGGAATGCCTTCACTAATGCTACTATCGTCGGCAAACGTTCGGAAAAACCGTGGAATTCTAGTGAACAACCCAGCCCTCGTAGTGCAGGCGGTAACCTCGCAGACTACTGAGTGGCAATTAGTAGGCACGAGAGTTCGAACTCCCATGGCCGACCATCGTGACTGAGGAATTTCAGGCTTTCCCTGTTTCACCAAGTGAATGCCGGGATGGTACCTTAAGAAAGAGCCTGGACGATACCGTCCTTATCCTCTACCTAACCTAATCCGGCCTGTGCCAAAGATGCCAAAAGGTCTTAAATGAAATTAAAATTGAATTTCGGTGACCAGGTAAGTCAGAATTGTAAGCATTGTCTCAGAGCTTATTGACTGTAGTTCTTATTACGCACACTGACATAACCATTTCGTACATACATATTAGTATACAGAGAAATAGCATGTCAAATTCCTCTACTTACCAAAAATTGTGTTGGTTGCATTTAATGCAGCTTGGTTTTTGGCCGCTTCTCCAATCAATCGTTCTTCGTCTGTGAATGCCACGTAACTGGGCGTTGTTCTGCTGCCTTGGTCATTGGCAATTATTTCCACTTTGCCATGTTCGTACACTGCGACACAGGAGTACGTGGTACCAAGATCTATGCCAATGGCTGGTGCCTTCTCCATGGCTCTACTGAAAAATACAAAAATAATACTTTCGGTTTAAACATGCTAAATGACCCTACCACAAACACTGAAATGGAAATCAGGGTGCAAATTAGAAAAATTTCCCAGAAGATATGACATAATATTTTGATTGTGAAAATATAATAACTATTTCTGAAACAAATTTGGCATGCTGGCAGCGTACAACAGAGAGAGCACACAGTAACAGCCTGGCCATACCAGGAGCGATCGAGCGACAAATTCTTTTTAGGATAAATTTCCACAGAAAAGGAAGTTCGGTTAGAAAATGGCACCCATTCATGAATCTTCGCCATGTTCGAAATATTTTCTATGTTGCTGGGAAATATAAGGGAACCAAGAAAGTTTTGTTGCTTTTTGTGGAGGTCTGTGTTCAATTGGCCTTCACACTGTGAGTTGAAGGCGAATGGAGATCAGGCGAAGGTCAGTTGTTGGTGTGGGTATAGCAAACATACTACCTGATTGTGGCAGTTCAGTTACACCGTGAACGTGCGGAAGGACAGAGTAAACATGGGACCTCCACAGAGCGTCATAAGGCCGTGTATGCTGTACGAGTTCAAACTGGGGTCAAACGCAGCTGCAGCGGGGCGGAAGATATGCCAGGCCTTTGGTGAGGGTGTCGTGACTACGCGGATAGTGCAGCGGTGGTTTATCAAGTTTAAGGACGGTGACGAAACACTCGAAGACGCATCAAGTGCAGGAAGACAAACACAGGTACCAAATGAAGATCTTCAGGCAGGAATTGAGGCGAACAATGGCCAGACATGTGAGGAACTGGGACTACAATTCAGTGTGAGTGGAGAAACCATTCGGCAGCACCTCCATCAACTGGGGAAGCACTACAAGTTGGGTCGATGGGTCCCACATGATTTGACTACGGGCCAGAAGGCAACGCGAGCAGACACTGTGTTTCTTTGCTGTCTTGTCTGAGGAAGGAGCCATTTCTGGACAGGGTGTTGACATGTAATGAGAAGTGGGTCCTGTACGAAGCTCCACGGCGCCGTCATCATTGGTTAGCATCCCATAAACCGGTTCCAAAACAGCCGAAACCAGCACTGCACCAGAAGAATGTCCTCCTGTGTGTTTGGTGGACTGTTCGCGGCATCGTGCATCGGGAACTGCTACCAGCTGGTCAGAGCATCAATGCAACTGTGTACTGTCAGCAGTTGAGCCGTGTTCAAGAAAAACTCAAAACTCTGGAGCCAGCAGTTCTGAATCGCAAAGGGGTCCTCCTGTTACAGGACAACGCTAAGCCCCACGTGGCTAGGATGACCCGGGACACCATTCTACGCCTTGGATGGGAAACACTATTGCATCCGCCATACTCCCCGGACATTGCACTGTCCGATTTTCACCTGTTCCATTCCTTGGACAATCACCTTAGAGAACGCCAGTTCAAATCCCTAGTAGAGGTGCAAAATGCACTTGATACCTTCTTCGCTTCACGGCCCACCAAGTTCTATCGCGATGGAATCCATGGCCTTCCAGAACATTAGCAGAAGGTCTTCGATGCTGATGGGGACTATTTTGGATCTTCTAGGTACGTCTTAGGTGACATATCGATGTTCGAAGGTGGTGGGTGAAAAAGTGACAGAACGTTCTTGCTTACCTTTATAGTTATAAATACTACTTTGGATGAGGAAAAGAAACCAAGCGGTTCAAGCTCTATTGGTAGAACATTTACTTCGGATTCGGGAATTTCTAAGTTCGATACCAGCGGCCGACCATAATGACTGAGGTATTTCCAGTGATTTTCTTTAGTCACACCAGGTAAATACCGGTATGGTACCTTGAATTTATGCACTGGCTGACTTCTTCCCACATCCTTTCTCCTACTTATCCTTGACTGAACCATAGATGCCTGAAGGGCATAAATAATTCAATTAAATTTACGAAAAGAAGATGCAACATTCACTCAATCAATGAATTTAGAACAACGTACGAGGAATTCATCCCCTTTACAGACAACTCTGGAGTCATCTAGATCGTTTCTTCGCTTGCTTGAGGTCCTTGGATACTTTTGAATATTTACTAAGCAGCTTGCAAGTTCTTCCCATAATTGAAGAATGGAAATATGTATAATAGGCTAAGCGCCAAAAATGTCCATTCTGGGATTTAAGGTTTAATTAAGGTGTACTACGCGTAACATGTAACTTTTAAAATAATAATCCCCAAAGCCCTATTACAACAGACTCAATAGAAAAAACATATATGAAGACCTGAATTGCAAAATATCTTAAATATTTAAAATCTTAAGTATTTAAATTTTAATCTTAAAATATTTTCGTATTTTCATTTTTTTCTGTTAATCGGCATCTATGTTCCAAGGACTATCCACTTGCAAAATATTACATCTTAACTCCAACTAAAAAATTTTTTTTTTTTTAATACAAAATAATTTCGGCTGAATTTCCTTGAACTTATTATTTTTCCTCCTGGAAAAATACTCCGGTGGACTTGGGATGTTTTGCAATTCAGGTCTTCATATTTGGTTGCTTGTTTACATGAGTATTCATTATGAAATTATACAACTCTTTTTAAATACGCATATAACATAAAATATTTTCTGTTGCACTGTTTGCATCTGCATATTTTACCAGTATGGAGCGTGACTTGGAGCCCGGGACATGAAAGGGAAATACCCCCCGAGATTTTTATAGGAAAACACAATGTACTAGTAAATGCAAACGTACTAGTAAAAGTCACACACTTTTATCTCTCACATTATTACATTTACAGCAAAACTGACTTCAGAGACGTATTTCTCGTAAAATTCTAGCCCAGAATTACATATTACACGACCCCTTTCCCATTTAAGAAAATTAATCGAGATTCAAATTCAATATGGCGGACTTCAAGGTGGCGGCTATGAAGAATTTACCCTCCACAAGGAAGCGCCTTCCACCCAGTACCCATTACTGTGTATTTGCTTTCCATTTCTTTCAACAGTTAAAAAATATAATGGTATTTCAACACTTTTATATCACTCACCACAGACAAGAATCTGACTATCGTATCGTCAATTTCTCTTCAACCACTGACCAATGGCACCTAATATTTTACACTCTAACTCAGATTTTTATGCTGATTTTAAATATGTATATCTCTTTTAGATCTGAGTGTCCATTTGAAATAGTGTTACTGGTCAGAAGAAACGCAGAAGGGGAGAGGGTAAGTTTTCTTTGCCGAAAAGCCGTGAAGAGTATAAACAAATCTCAAATACAGCTCAGACGCAGGATGTCATCAAAAGTTTCAAAATCTGTTATCAGAACACTAGATCTTTAGCCCTGCCGCACACTAGCCGCTTCAGCCGCCGCGATTCAACCGAAGAAGAAAGATGACCCATGCTTTCTTATGCAGCACCGCATACTTGGCGATTTGATTGCAGCGACAGGATTAACCCGCCGAGAGAAATGAAATGTCTGCGATTCCGATGGCGATTTGGGGGAGGAACAAAAAAAATAAATCTATGTATTCTTATGAAGCACCGCGTAGGAGTGGCAGGAGGGTCCTAAATTTTGAAAAAAAAAAAATACTAGGCGGTTTAGTCGCGCGATTTTGAACAGGGTTGACAGTTGTTTTCATTGCCAATCTTTTTCTGTCACAACATGAGAAACTGAGCAAGGAAGAAAGAAAAAATCAGGCATAGGCCTGTAATTTATCGTTGTTTTAAAAAATGATTTAGAAATACTTCCCACAGTTTGATCAAATCCGAGTGACAAAGATCAATACCGAGGACACCGCATTTTTAAATTCCCTGCTCCCGAGTGTTAAAAAATTAAACGACATACAGAAAATAGAATTTAGGATGAGAGTGCTCAATGCACTGAAAGAAGTGCAAACGATGAATGTAGTCCCAGCACCACAATTTCCTCCCCACCATTGGCCCTACACTCCTTACAACCCATTTTCTTACCCATGCCCCAATCCTTCATACTCGAAATCTTCCTACAATGAAAACCCACTTTCAGTACCTTCCACATCATATTCAACGTCTGTACCCTTGTCGACATCCACACAAATGACTGTAAACGATTATCTTTTATCTGAGGTAACAGATATCCTTACTATTTGATGTACAGCCAAAGCAAAATAAAATAAAATG
This sequence comes from Lepisma saccharinum, assembly GCA_022664845.1. Taxonomy (NCBI): domain Eukaryota; kingdom Metazoa; phylum Arthropoda; class Insecta; order Zygentoma; family Lepismatidae; genus Lepisma; species Lepisma saccharinum. The sequence continues at coordinate 21,464 of JAGDQP010003438.1, read as the reverse complement.
AACTTAAGTTATTGTAACTATAAGCTTTTCTTCTGCACTTATTGATTGACGCATCTTTGTATCACAACCTTGCAATTCATCCCTCACCAGAACCAGGACCAGGAGTTCATCAAAAGAATACACTGACATCCGGTAGTAGTTTAAAAAAAACTATCTGGGCTATTTTCTAACTCGCCGTACAAGCAATTAAATTGCCCGTGTCAATCTCTTCTTTCCTTCTCCTTTTTCTTGTAACTAATGCTATGCATGCCATTTGTGTATTGCTAACCATCTTGTTTCTGACAACACTAACAGTGAACTGAACATGGAACAGGTGTAGTATAAATCGAGCGACTAAATCGCTTACACAAAAATGCACTGCGGTTGAATCGCGGCGACTGAACCGTGGAAAAACAAGGGACTTTTTTCTGTGGTGTTATATCAAACAATTATGATGTAATTACACTCAGTGAAACGTAAACTAATGAAACACACTAAGATAATGAATTATTTGACAAAAAATACACTGTTTTGAAAAAAGATCGCAACGTTAAAGACGGGTAAATCAAGAGGGAGGGGTTGTTGCTGCTGCTCTTGAAAAGTACAATCTTTGTTTATTGAACAGCTGTGATGATCAATATAAATGTGTTATCGCCAGAATTACAGTAGGAGGGAAACCATTGTTTATCTGTGTACTGTATTTTGAGCCAAACTCAGGGTTAGATTTCTATGCTGATTTGCTTGCGCGCATTGAGTCGAATTGTTCACAAGGTAGCCATATTCTTCTGGATGGAGTCTTCAATTTACCTTATATTTCTGGTGTTGATTTCGATTTTGCAAATAGTTCCACTAAATATAAGAATTTATTTAATTTCATAACTTTTCATGATCTTAAATCATTAAACAATGAGGTCAATAACAATAATCGTACACCAGATTTGGTTCTTTCAAATCAAGAAAACATTGAAGTAGCTAGGCAATCGACACCGCTAGTACCGATAGACCTCCATTATCCAGCCATAGTAATAAATGTATGTAACCAAAGGATTACAAAAATAAAGCAAAGAAACAATACTTTTGGTTACCATTTCAGGTAGGGAGATTTTATTATATTATATTGGGAACTATTGAAAGTTGATTGGGAATGCCTAAAAGAGTATAGTAATGTTAATGACTTAGTGAGCAAACTTTATGATATTATTTATGAAATATCTGACAAATGTGTCCCCTACGATAGAAACTCTGTCCCAGAGTACTGGTTCAGTAAAGACATTATTAGGAAATTCAAGGTTAAATCAATCTATCTTAAATAATCTACATACAAAAATGAGAAATCAAACCCTTACCATCAGGAATTTGTTCGATTTCACAGGGAATTTAAGAAAGGCATTAGAATAGCCTATGAAGAAAATTTTGAAAATATCTGGTGTAGTAACAAGTAATCCATTATTTTGCCAATAGATGGCTTCAGTGATCTGTATCTCGCGTTGTATAAGTCCGATCGGGTTCAACGAGATGGCGTTCAAACGATGAGATTGCGTACTACAAACACTGTTCAGATAGTTGTGATGAGTTGACTCAGTGTTGTGTGAGCGCGCGTCAAAATGGACACTAGCAAAGAGAAAATACGCTATATTTTACAGTTTTTCTTCGATAAAGGCGAAAACGCAAGTCAGGCGGCTGCAAATGTGAATAGTGTTTATGGTCCTGATACTGTAACAACCAATCACGCGCAATTTTGGTTTCGTCGATTCCGTGCCGGTAATTTTGACGTCAAAGATGTACCACGCACTGGAAGGCCACGTGTCGAACATGTCGATAAAATCATGGACATTGTCGCGTCCGACCGTCATGTAAGCACTGTTTTGATTGCCCAAGAGCTAAACATTGCACAAAAAACCGTGTGGAACCATTTGCATAAGGCTGGATACACAAAGAAGCTTGATGTATGGGTGCCACACGAGTTAACGCAAAAAAACCTCATGGACCGAATTTCCATCTGCGAATCGCTGCTGAATCGCAACAAAAGCGACCCATTTCTGAAGCGGTTGATGACTGGTGATGAAAAGTGGATCACTTACGACAACGTCACGCGAAAACGGTCGTGGTCGAAGCGCGGTGCGCCGGCGCAAACGGTGCCCAAGCCAGGATTGACGGCCAGGAAGGTTTTGCTGTGTGTTTTGTGGGATTGGCAGGGAATTATCTACTATGAGCTTCTCCCCTACGGCCAAACCCTTAACTCGGAACTATACTGTCAATAATTGGACCTTCTGAAGGCAGCAATCGCCCAGAAGCGCCCAGCTTTGGCCAATAGGAGAGGCATTGTGTTCCACCAGGACAACGTCATGCCACACAAATCGATAGTGACTCGCCAGAAGCTCCAGGAGCTTGGTTGGGAGGTTCTTATGCATCCACCTTATAGTCCGGATCTGGCACCGAGTGATTACCATCTGTTCCTGTCCATGGCGAACACGTTTGCTGGTGAAAAATTCGCGTCAAGAGAGGCTTGTGAACATCGACTGTCTCACTTTTTTGCCAATAGGGACAAGGGCTTCTATGAGACAAGTATCATGATATTACCTTCCAAATGGCAACACGTTATCGAGCAAAACGGCGCATATGTGACCTAAATCGGATCATTCTAACTATGGTAAGTCAAGCCTTCAATGTCATGCAAAAATAATGGATTACTTTTTACTACACCAGATACAATCAATAAATGATCGAGGTCAATTATGGAATTTTATTTTTTTAAAAAAAACACCTTCCTCCAAATATATTAAAATTTGAAGTGCAAGATTTGTGTAGCACTGAAGAAATAGCTAACACGTTTGCGCAGTACTTCCAATCAGTATTTGTGTCCTCTTTTAAGCCGTTCTATGATTTCGATAATAATCAGAGAGGTTACGAAGAAATCGGAATACGGTCTGCTAACCAAATACATTTCAATGAAATGGAAAAGGCTATCAAGAATCTAAAATCCAAAACGACCAATCTTAAATCAAAGAATCTCAGATTCAAGTGTGATCTGACGACATACCCTCCTATATAGTCAAAGGATGTAATGATATGTTTAAATATCCCCTATTGATTGCGGCACTAAAAACATGTACTTTCCCTGACAAATTGAAATCCGCTTTAGTTTGTCCGATACCTAAAACTAATGACAGACGAGAAATTACGAACTATAGACCTACAGCAATGTTTCCAGTCTTTGCCAAAATCTTTGAATAGATTTTATAATCAGCGGATTATTAATCACGTGAAACTAAACAATTCAACTAAACAATATGGCTTTGTTTCGCAAAAAATCCACAGTAACGAACCTTGCAATTGTTACAGATTTTATAGCAAATTCTTCGGGTGTAAGAGAGCAAGTCGATGTGATTTATATTGACTTTGAAAATGCGTTTGATAGAGTAAATCACAATATATTACTAGATACATTAAATGACTATCACTTCTCTCTTCACCTTTGATAAGAAATAGACGATTAACAGCCACATAACCAATATTACAAATGGAGATTTTAGAATACTAGAATTTGTAATTAGAATGGGAAAAGAGTTTAACAATGTTTCTACATTAGAGAAAATGTACTATACTTATGTTCGTTCCATATTGGAATATGCCTCTACTATTTGGAACCTCCCTCAACTAAAAAAAAATTGCAATAACCAGAGAAAATACTATCCAAATTTCTTACATTCTTAACCCATAAAGTAACTCGGATCTATCCTATTTAGAAGAACTTTAATTTTCAGACGTTAGAGGAAAGGCGTATCATTTCTGATCGCTTATTTGGTAGGAAAGCAATACAAAATGGCATAGACTTGGTATCACTGTTATCGTTTCGTGTCCCGTCATTAAAAACTCGCGTAGACAATACTGATCTCTTCCATTGCAAAAAAAGGCGAAAACTAATATAATAATGAAGTCATCAATCTGGAGAATATGTACTGTCTACAATGAAATGTGTAGAAATTGCATCGACACTCTAATTGGGCTATAAAGCCTGTTGTGTTGACAATAAATTAAAAAAAATGGTAACTTTGGAAGACCATCAAGATCCGATCGTTACCAGCCGTGGCAAAAGCGGATTAACCCCCAGTTTAGAATCGACCGCTAGCTTCTAGCGTGCGCTAAGTTGAGGTCAAGTCATAATTTTGCATTGCATTGCAAATTATGACTTGGCCTCAACTTTGCGCCGCGCCGGCTAGAAGCTTAGCGGTCGATTGTAAAACTGGGGGTAATTGGTCTTCTTTATTGGGTATTTACAAACATTTGCTATCATTAATGCTTGGGTTCAATCTAGGTGTAAAAGAGCGAAACAGGATTAAGATAAGCAAAAAGCCAGATACACAAATAAAAAAACATCATTGTTCCTTCGAGACTAGGGTTGCTTGCAGAAGCGTCGTTTGGGGGTGGCAACTGGGGCAACCGCCCCAGGCCCCGCGTTTACGGAGGCCCCGCGTTCCGAGTTGATATTTTTCTTACTCAATGATATAAAAGTTGATTTGTAAAAAAAAAAGTTTACAAATAAACTAGTTTGTATAGTTTCCATGCGAAATGTAATGTGAAATGGAAATAAATAAAGAAGCAAGGGGAAAAGATGCCCCCTTTTTTCATAAGAAATCGTTGTTCATTAAAAAACAGAATATTTAGTGATAAACTTAGGGTTAGGAATGAAAGGAAGAAGTGAGAGGAAGCATTTAGGAGGAAGTTGCTTACTGCTTTATCGGTTTTAGATGTAACATTTCGGCGCTCAGCGATTTTTACTTGTACTTTGGCCCCGTGGGGTCATTATTGCCCTAGGCCCCGCGCTCACCGAACGCCGCCTCTGGTTGCTTGTATTTCCCCCCACTTCATTAATGGAAGGCGAAAGTGGCAGGCAAAGAAACAGACTGCAACCACGACTTTGATAGTTCGTTTGCGTGACTAGCACTCGGTCACTCTTAAGTTTTCAAGACAAAAAGGCCGGCGGAGGGACCCGCCCCTGGGTTCCCAGGTTCCCGGCCGAGCCAGTCTGCCCCTTACTCAGTCGAGACTTACGAACCATCACTTACTGGAATTGAGATACCGTTACCGTTGAAGAGGGCTATTTTCATAGGTAGATCCCCTTTATATTGTAATTACCTTCTTTTTTTTAATTATCGCTTTTTACGCCCATGTTTTAGCGCATTCCTTTTATTCTATAGTGTTGGGTTGGCAACCCCCTCGGGCACGTCACGGTCCACCCTTGGTGCTGCTCCCTTATAATAACGAAGTTGCACGTTTCTCTTACATTTGTGAAATTTTTATATTGCTCTTTTTGTTTTGTTTTTAATTTATGTTAAGGGCTTTAGGCAACTTTGGGTCAGGGCGTATTGATGATAATGGAAGAATTGGTGCAATGAAAAAGTGGCAGAGCCCCAAGAAAACCCATGCGTACCGTGATTCCGCTACAAAGTCACGAACCGAGGACGCCAAGCACCCGAGTTGACTGCTCTACCACTGAGTCACCACGGTCCTGCTTTTCACGTGTCCTTCATTTTGATTCTTCTTGCTCTTTCTTTCAACTTGTTTCATCTTATAACTCTAAATCAAAAAGAAAATCATTTACCTGAATAAACTCAAGCGTTTCTATCTTGATTACTCAGATCTTCTTGCTTCGTTTTGGTCCACAGTTGTGTCCCATAAACCAACAACTGCCCTTCTTTTCGCCGTTCGACCGTTGAAAATTCAAAACAACTTCTCTCAACTCTGTCTTCGATTGATTCGGGTATTCAACAGGAATCACCAATAAGCCAATGTGATTCCATGACGTGGACACTTATACCTTGTACAGGATTGGTCTTTGCCACAGCTCTATTTTCATTTTATCGATTTAGCCAATGCAGTTACTTGTCGGGTGTTCGGGACGTTCCCGTTTTGCACACTGAGCGCTACAGGTGCAAAGGAAACCAACAGTGAGTTAAGTTCATGGTCACTGTACAATCAATGATCGATTCGTTCATTATTCGCTGCTACATAATGTGTAGGATATTACAGGTAACTTCAGTCAGGAAATTCCCAGTCAATAAAGTCACTGAAATGTATACAGTATATTGTTCATAACATCCTCTGCACATATTTTCCTGTTAGTTGCCAGAACAACAATGAATTCATTTCTATTATAAAAAGAAGAAGAAGAAGATGATGATGATGATTGCTCTCACACATGTAACTTGTCTTCATTTTGTTCAAAGCTCAAGGGATCTCGAAAAAAGGGAAGACATTTAGCGATATTTTTAAAAATCCCCCGAACGTCTTTTTAAACTCCTAAAAAGAGGACAAGTCCGAGTAAAAGAGGACGTCTGGTAATCCTTCCGAATGTTTTTAGTGGTTGATCCAGGAGGAGGGGATCGTGCGGTTTCATCTTAGTGAACTTGGTATATCATATATTTTTGGATTCAGCATATGACCAGCATAACATTTTCTCAAAGGGTAGCTAGTGGCCGCCATCTTGGAAAAATGGTTGCAAATGCCCCTTTTTCCTTGTGTCTATGCTTGTTCTCGTTATGAATGCCTTTAATTGAAAAGAATTACTCGGACTTGGTATACCACGTAATTTTGAATTTACCACATTACCAGCATAGAATATAGGCACACTCTCAATTATAGCATAGCTAATGGCCGCCATCTTGAAAACTTACTGCCGATTTAAAACTTTGTTTTTATTTATTTATGTGTTTTTCTAATTATGGGTGGTCTTAATTGAAAGGAATTACTCGAAAATACTTAATTTTGTATTCAGTATAGCCGAACACAAAATGTAGACATGAAACGCTCAATTATAGGGTATCTAATGCCCGCCATCTTCGAAAACGGACGGAAATTTAGTACTTTTTCTTAATTTCTTTGCTTTACCTAAATGGATTTAGTTGAAAATAACGACTTAGGACGGCATATTTTTATTTTCACCACATCACCAACATAGCATTTAGGCACAATAAAGTAATTTATAAGGTAGCCAATGACAGCCATCTTCGGAAAATGGCTCTCAATATAGCACTTTTCGGCCTGAGCATTAGATGCCTAAAGACCATAAATAAAATTCAAAATATAGCACTTTTCTTTCTTTCGTCCCTTTTTGTCATTACGGATGGCTTTAATTGAAAATAATTATTTAGAACCATATAGGCCTACTTTCGGATTCAGCACATTACCAGCATAAAATATAGGCATGATATTTACAATTATTAAGTAGATAATGGTCGAATTTGCTGACGAAATTTGGGGTTTGCTCAGATTCTTACTAAACAAATAACTTCCACTCTGCCTTTACAATCAAATAATACAACAAAACTCTTCAACTGGCGTATGTGTATTTAGTCCAACCACGGCTATCCTCACACACACATTATAGCAATGGATTAACGTACAGGGTTAAACCTGCCTGAAAGAATCCATCACTTATGCAGATACTAAAAATATGAATAAAAATAGAAAGTTGATCACGTGCTATATTTAGCACAAAATGCGAGCACAATTTAGCCAAATGGATTTAAACACTTTAAGGAATATCAGTTCTCCAAACACTTCTTGCATAGTCTGGAGGTGGCAAAACACATATTACCGAAACACTCAACAAAAACTGTGAGGAAAACACTTTAGAAATCAGCCCAAGTATAGGAATCTCCGGTCCCAACACGTAAGAAAAATGTAGCGCTATAAGAATTCCAAGGATCCGGTCTTTGATCCGCAATGATCAGATTGTAAACAGTGGAAGACCTTTAACAAAACCAAAGATAAGAACATTCCGAAAAGTACAGCAGTGGATCAACACTATACATGCGCCGGAAAGACAACATCCTCAACCGCAGTTTCGACAGATCTGTTTATATTTTCAGCACCATAAACCTCCACAATAAGCCAGCTTACAATTTCCGGTAAAAAATAGCAATAACCCGATAGCTCAGTGTACCGGACATGGACCTCAGAAGAATTGGACTAGCCTCAGCAGGAAGTACCACGACGGCTCAATTCCCGACATACCAGCAGAAGGAGAACTAGAATTAAGATTGTGGCCGGATCTGCAGAGACATTCACTATCAGAGATTTATGCAGAGGGACAGAACCACAGACAGAGTTATTGCTCAATGTTACATGTACAGAGTGATGGTTACCAGAGAAGCACAATTCTAATATCCAGGATTGTTCATTCCAAGGAGTTTCGAGTCCTGTTGCTGGCTATCCTCATTCTGACAGACAGCCTGTCGGAGTGTTGAATACGGACAACTGAGACGACACCCTGTATAATATCTGAAGTTACGCGATGGGTTAATTTTTAACGTTAGTTATGATCTCTAATGCTTCGTGTCGACGCTTGACAACCATCCATATTGCTCCCAAAGAAAAGCACACAGTAAATTATGCCATGATTATTGAAATGGTGTATCTTCTTTCATAGACCCAATGCAATTCTAGATATATGCCCTCTCGCAACGTACGAATAGTATTAATAGCATGTTATGCTTGCCCCTATATAACTGCCCACTGCCCAGTGCTAACTAACTCCGTCTGTGGACACAACTAGGCATGATGTTGGTAGCCATTTAAAAAATGGAGGTTATGCGCTACAGCAGATTTCGAAGCATAATCATTCAACGAATAGATTACCTTGTAACCATGTGAATCCAAAAAGGCACAAATCGCCAAGTCCGCGGTATATGTGGAAGATTTTAAAAATAGATGCAGAAAACACAATAGATAAATGCGCGTGATTTGGAGGGCATTTTTCCAACATGGCTGCCATCAGATACCGCAAATTTAAAAGTATCATCATTCAATGAATACCTTGGATCAATATAAATCCAGAAAGGTATATATCGTCAAGTCCGCAGAGATGAAACCAAAAGCCTAATTTTTGGGTCCTGGCTCAATGACTATTTGTTTTATTCGTAAATTCGAATGCTGGATTGGTTTTTCATTACCACAGATCAGCATAATATTGATTAAAGTAATAGAATCAAAAATACTTTGAAGTTACGTGGGATAATTACGCGATTAACGCCGTCTATCGTCGATTCAAAGAGCTAGAAGGTAGAAGATTGCACAACTCCTAATCAACTCTGGAGTTGGTACATCAAAGTCGCAGACTCACTGGTCCATTCCTACTTCTGGCCATCTTGGTAGGTTTTCCTCAGCTTCACCGGAATAATGTCTGGATCGTACTTCCTGTTTATTTCCCTTGACAAGTAACAATAAAACAAAATATAGCCTTTGATGTTATACTCTTAAGTTTCAAGTAAACAATTCGTACGCTGTTGTTGCCAGAATTTAACAATCGTGGTAGGCTTGCTTGCTTCCGTTGCAGGTTCGCATGATGTTATTTGTGAATTGTAGAAGTGAAGTGTGGAAAACTGGATCTCAAACATTGGATAAAACCTCCCTTACTCGCCGTTATCGTTCTGCTGAACGAGAATTATTGTAATAAAATTACAATTGTAATATATATATATATATATATATATATATATATATTATATATATTAATATATATAACAATTATATTACCTAAACATTGTAATAAAATTGATTTTCAGGTTTTAATTAAATTTTCCGGAATTATTTTAAGTTATCAAGCATAGCTCCTACTTAGAATACTGTAATAAGCCTTATATGTATCCATTTAATTAAGTTTTATTTTTAGCACTAAGTTTAGTTTTAAGTCATCCTGTAGTAGATTAGGTAACGTGTAATAAATGGTGGTGAGGACAGTTTTGAGAGCCGAATTCAATCAAACATGATAGCATTAATATCTAGGTATAGTTTAGTCAAAACTCCTATTCCCATACTTCTGGTCACGAGTAATCGAATCAGCGGAAGCAATGCAAGAGAACAATTATTAGTTCGACACGAACTCACGTTCACTTATTGATAGGAATAAGATCGTAGCCACCTGCAGTATTAGTAATTGGGAAACCGCAATCAGAGAAGACGACATAAGAAATCAATTGATAAAGAAACTAAATACCAATATAAATATTCCAAAACGATTGAAGAAAACAATTTCATGAGAATCTGGACACCTGTGTCAAAGCCGAGAAAATTGTCATTGTTAACATCATACGCCAAGTTGTCTCTACGACTCGATATCCGATAGTCAATATCTGTTATTGATCTTATTTCACCGGACATACGTGCTCGAATGCGAATGCCTGAATCAAGTGCAAGGCCTGTTCTGAGGTTTTCAATTACGAGGTGAGAACATCACAACTACCACTCCAATCTACGAGGGCTGATCAACAAAGAGTGAGACTGATTTATTTTACACATGTGTTTATTACTCAAACTCTATGTTCACACGATCTTTTTCAAAGTACTCCCCTCCTGAGTGAATGCACTTTTTATAACTTTCCTGCTGCCATTCCTGGAACACGTGATGCAGGCCATTTTTTGATATGTCCTTCAGAATCGCCTCACATTTCTTCACCACTGCTTCAGAGTTCTCAAAGTGAGTACCGCGGAGCTTTGCCTTCAGAGATGGAAACAGAAAAAAATCGCACGGAGCGGGCGGGACTGTAAGGTGGATGTGGTACACAAGTAATGTTGAATCTAGCTAAATATTCCATGACTGGAAGTGCGACGTGAGGTCGTGCGTTGTCATGCTGAAGTCTCCAACCATTTTGATGAAGTTTAGGTCGCTTCTTCACAATGTGCTTCCTCAGTGTAGCCAAAACGGAAGTGTAGTATGCCCCTGTAACAGTAGTGTGAGGGGGATCTACATGCTGGTCAATCATTCCTCTACAATCAAGAAACGTGATTACCATAACCTTTCCTGCAGATGGAACAACTTTCGCCTTTTTTGGTGTGGGAGAACCTGGTGATTTCCACACTGTGCTGGCTTGCTTTCCCTCTGGATCGCAGTGACGTAACCAAGTTTCATCTCCAGTGATAATTGACTGAAGAAACTCCTCTCCTCCCTCAGCAAAGGAACGCAGCACCTCACGGGAAGTCTCAACTCGCACAGCCTTTTGTTTCGGAGTCAACAGTCGTGGTACCCAACGGGCACAAACACGGCACATATGGAGGTGATCGTGCATTATTGAAAAAACACTACCATATGAAATTCGCAACACTTCATTTAGTTTACGTAATGTTATCCTTCGATCCTCACGGACAATCACAGCAGCAGTATTGATGTTTGTTTCTGTCACAGCAGAGGCCGAAACACCAGGTCCACCTTGCTTAACGCATGAAACTCGTCCTTCCTTGAATTCTTTGAACCACCGAAACACTGTTGCTCGAGGTAATGTACTTTCACCGTAAGCTTGCTTGAGCTTTTCGTATGTTTCAGAAGCTGTATGGTTCAAGCGAAAACAAAACTTTATTGCTCCATACTGTTCTTCTCGTGTAACCTCCATTGTATGCATATACACAGCACGTTGTGAGGCGAAATGGAAGCAGTGTCTAAAACACAGCCGATTACTCCCAACCTACCGATACGACAATGCTGCCACCTAGTGAAAGTATACATTAAACATAACTCATTCAACTATCAAACGTGCCGGCATTCGGCAACAAAGGAAACTGCGGTACAACAATCAGTCTCAGTCTTTGTTGATCAGCCCTCGTATAATAATTATTTTCAAACTGTGTTTCTTTGAACTGTTTAAAGATGTAAAGAGCGCAGATAAAGACAATGGTACAGAAATACACGAGGATAGTAGAAGGGACACCTGTTTAATCGTAGCGTGGGGTTTAAGTGGTGAGCTCAGTTTCGTACCGTACTGGTAAGCACGGAGGATCTCACGCAGTCTGGACAAGAATCTTATAACTATAACCATATTTGATCTTGCACAGGTAGTAACCATCAGCAGCAGGATCATTTACAGCATCCTGAACAATGAACTAGGATACAGTAAAGTGTGTTCCTAATGGATACCAAGGCATCTCAGAGAACAACAGAAAACCGTACGCGTGGATCTACCTGGAACATCTCATCCGTTACCATGAGCGTTGATAGAGTTTTTCACGCAAATCGTTGTCCAGGATGAAACCTGCATAATTTCGAACCGGCAATAATAAATGAGCGTGGAATGGAAAAATCCATTGTCGCCAAGACCCAAGAATGCACACCCGTCGACACCAGCCGGTAAGGACATGTTGACAGTCTTTGATTCTAAAGAGTAGCTGCTGCAGTAGTGGGTCCCATATAGTGAAAAGATCAACGCCGAAAGCTATTGTGGAACCCTGCAGAACCTCCGCATAGTCATGAAAAAAAGAAAAAAAAAACATGCCTGGAAACTCTGTTAAACGGAGTTGTCTTGTTGCATGGTAACGCACGCCCTCACATGACCCAAACAACACTGACAACTCTACAACGATTTTGCTGGGTAGTTCTTGACCACCCGCCTTACAACCCGAATCTCTCCTCTTGGAATAACATCTTTGAGCCGCTGACAAAAGGCTTTAAATGGGAGGCATTTTATCTCCAATCGTGCGGTTCGTGTTACTGTGGAAAAGTAGTTCCGGCCTTCCTCTTTGCGGAGGGTATCCAAGCACTTGTGGACCGCTAGGGTAGCTGCATAAATAGTGGAGGCATTTATTTATATTTAGGCTTCAGAGAACTACTTCCCTTAGTTTAGTTGTCAACCTCTTTACGTCAAATTTACAGTATTGTTTGTATACCTATGTTTCACTGGAACGATCTTTATACAAAAATATACAGCGTGTTTTAAAGCTACCCTGCCAAACTCCAAGGGATGACTGATCCGATTGCAGTAAAACTTCACATAACGATTTGGAGAAGTCCCCTTAACTTTTAGCCGTATTAAAATTAAAGCATTTTACCATTTCTATGATAACGATACTCAAACAGATATGTGCGTGTGTGTTGAATTTATTTAAGACCTATAGGTATCTCAGGCTAAGGCCAGGATAGTGTGTAGGAAAGCTTGTTGTAAGATAGTCGCCAGGGCTTAGTTTTGTAGATACTATCCCGGCATTTGCCTGATGTGATTGAAAAAACTGGAGAAAACTCATTGAGGAATGCTGCTCCCTGTGTGTGTGTGTTAGCTACTCTACATGGTGCTATACAGAGTCACCGTAGTTTAGCGGCAGAGTGTTGTCGTAGCATTCGGGAAGTCTTGCGTTCGATCCCAGCGTTCAACCATCCGGACTGGAGTTATTCCAGGGGTTTTCCTCAGTCATACCAGGCAAATGCCGGGATACCACCTTCGACATAGGCCCTGGCCGACACCTTCCCGATCCTTTCCCTTCCTCTATACCGGCCTGAGCCTTAGATGCATAAAAGACATAGACTAAATAAACATTCAAATTCTACATGGTGCTATATGTACAACAACGACCTTGCTTGTGCAACGTTGCTTGCAATTAACAGTGCTCACCTTCCCATCTCTATTTTATGTCCTCTGTGTCACGTGCAATCATCGATTGTTCACGCGTTCGTACTTGTTAGTTTTCTTTTCTTTTTAAATCTGCATTGTTTGTTCCATATACACTGTATTCGATTTGTCAGTGGGGGGATGCCGGGGATTTTCCCTGTTGTATGAGGATTTAATCCCCGGTTGTTGATTCCGAATATCACCCAGGAATAAAATCTTTGCATTTGTACCCAAATGGGTAATACGCTGAAACTTACCAGCTGCCACTAGTTTTAGGATCCCCCCCCTTCGTAATTTATAACAAATCCAATACTGCATATACATGTACACGATGAAACAAGCGACGCCCTGGCAACCCTTACCTTCTCGTCTGCACAAGTCTGGGGCAACGAGCACACAGCTGTTACGTCACTGGACATTTGAGTTGACGCTGACTGCTACAAACCTTCTCCCCAACAACCGCTATCATTGTACAGTCACGGAAATCTGTACTGCGGGAGCTGAATAAAAACTAACGTTTAGTTTTTTATTTAAATTATATTTATGGGCCAGGTAGGCAGTTATAATTAAGCCGTGACATATCTGAGGAACAGAGGAGACAGGCTTAGTCTAAAGGGTGACTACCTGGTCCATAAATATAAGGTAAACAGAAAATAAACGCTACACGATACACTAAATAACTACTAGACTCCCGCAGTACATATTTCCGTGACTGTACAAACATTGGTGATCATCTGTAAAGAAACTTCGGAGGAGTTTCACTCCAAAAAGTACAAAGTGAAGTTCAGTGAAAGTATGTAATTGTTATTCCTGATTATTATACAACTTCTTGTTTTTAATCATTTCGCGTATAGAATCTGCTTCAGATACCAACTTGGGGCAAACGAATTGTTGTTTCCTGATGGAAAGCCGTTTCATTCTCATTTCGAATTTTCGAACCATCTTTACTTCAAAGAATTTCTGGCCCCTACTTCCTTTAGGAAATCCATTGCCCGCCCACTGTGGAATTTTGAAATATGCATTTTTAGATAGTGTGGATTTAAAGTCTTTGACGGTACCATACCGCATCAGGTCAACTGTTCGTGATATTGTATGAAGCTCTAAAATTAATTTCCCCACACTTTCGGCAGCCTGTAGCTTCGAAACGTGGTCAAATTTCCATCCGGTTGACCAGAACCTTTTCTGTGTGTGTGTACTATTATCTCTGGAAGTTCAGCGGTGTAGTTTTATAACACGCATTGACTATCGATCCTAAATCCATAATCGGTTGTTTTTAGGTAGATTTCGAAGAAAAATCTACCTATTGAGATCAATATGTATATATCAACACGCTAACGGCCATAATTTTGAAGATATTTGAACCAAATTTTAATATGTTGTTTCTAGACTTAATAGCTCGGCTAAGTTCGTTTATGAGCAAAATCGGCCCAAGGGGGTGGTCGGGGAAGGGGGTTGAAATTTTGAAAAAAAAAATTTGAATCAGCCCCTATGGAGTTTAGAGGGAAAGTTTTTCTGTATAAATTATAGTACTCCCTATGAAGTTTACGGTGACACCAACGATTCAGGGGTTGTGGGGGTACAAGTAGGGGTGGGGGTGGAAATTCGAAGTTTTTAAAACCACGTCTTGTGGGGTATCGTTGAAAAGCTCTTGATGATTAATCTGTAAATCAATAACTAGTTTCTCGATAGCGCTCATATAAGGCGAGATTTGAATTTTTGAAAATAAAATAAAAAACTTTGAGATCTACCTCAGCCCGTAGGCCTGCCGAAAGTTTTTTTTTTTTTTTAGTTTCTCCGTGCCTTTAAAGCGAGGAATAAAATAGGCCTATTTATTAGTACAAAATATCACTCAGTCCTTTAGTCTTTATATCGTTTCCACCGGAAGCGTAAAAGCTATCCCCTTTCCCGAAGATCTACGAATACACTCCCAGAAGATTTTTCATATGGGAAACCGAAAGGAAAACATAGGGACGCTTGCGCCAGACATGTCTAGCGTCCGGTTATTTATCACATATATTGAATTCTTGTCATATGTATCTATTTGATTCATATCATGTAGCTTTGCTCAAGCCCAAGGTCAGTCTGACACGAACATTGTGTGTGCGTTTCCTGCACCGGCTACTGATATATGATGTTTCGATTGAACTGTTATTAACGCACGGGACCTACAATTATTTTGTAAAGTGGACTCTGAACCACTGCCTTCAATTGACTCCAGCGGGAATTGAACCCGTGATCACGCGATATAATTCTAAGTGTAACAAATACCTAAATCACAAATCAGACTTAACATTATGTTGTATACCTGGATTTTTTATGAAGTAAGAAACAGTGCTCGAAGTGGGTTAGAAAGGGTAAGGGAGCGGTTGCAGAAGCGGGCTAGAAAAGACGAGGATACGCTTGCACCTAGTGGCGGCGATTGACTAAGGAAACCCAGATAGCACATTAAACTTGCAGCAATATTGGCACTGCAATGCTCCAAATTTGCAGCAAGTTTGAAATTGAAAGACTGCAAACTTGCTACAATCTTGCAGCAAACTTGCTAGTGAACAGATGCTAAAGTTACTACAAAGTTGGAAAGCCAAACTTGCTATAAACTTGCTACAAACCTTGTTTCAAAAAATTGATAGAGCCTGTAGCTAGAAAAGAGAGGTCTGGAGTGGTGTTCGAACTTACGACCTTCAAATTTGTTTGTTCACCTTGTTGTCCAACACTCTACTCCTGTTCCACCGGTTCTTCTGCTGAACGTACGACATTTTACTAGTCGTTTTATGTTACGGAAACAGTTTCTGGAATTAATACATTTATGTAGACTTTAATTCGAAACTGGGAAATTGTATTAACTGATCCTGTGTTAGAAAAGAGCTATAAAGAAGACCGATTCGTGATTTTTACGAAATGAGACACCTCAAGAGTATTATAATGACGTTTACTTTACTGTTCGGGTCGACGACATTTCTCAAACAAACCGGCTGCCAATTTCCTAGATAGTACGCTAGTTTGAACCAATCGACTAGCCTTGATTTTTCCTTACAGTGATAAACTAATAGGATTTTTCCTGTTGGATTACGAAGTGGAATACCGGGTTTAAAAAGAAAAATACAAAGCTAACCAATGGTTAGTGTTTAAGTTTATATAACCAATGGTTTTGAAATGCCAAAAATTTGTAATTCCAAACTTGCTACAATATTTAGACAAACTTTATGCGGTAAGTTTATCACTGCAAGGGGAAAACAAGGCTAGTACAAACTTGGCGTAAACTTGAGTGTTATCTGGAAATGAGCTCTCATTAATAAAAATGTAGGCCAAATCCAAAATGAAAAAGGTAAGGGTACGGTGTGGCCCCTCGTGCCCTCCTCCCTCTTTGAGCACTGGTAAGAAAGCATAGAAAACAAAGTTAAAAAATAATGTAAGACGTTTGGTGTAGCCTACAGGATGTCTCGAAATTCAAGGACAAATTTTATGTCCATATTTATTATCAGGGTTAGTAATATTTTCTTTGCCCATTCATCCCTATTAGTGGTCCATAATAGAGTAAAGTAGAAATATTTGGCAGTATAATTTTTATAAACTTGTTACTCAGAAGCCTGTTGGTGTAGAGTTCCACATTTGACAGTGCAGATCAAGTTCACTTCAAGCTATGCTGTTGTTGAGATATCTCCCACGCAGAGATAAGTTCACTATGAAATAAATAAAATACCGTCAGTTTACACACTTTTTTTTACTTATGCTTTACAATCATTTAACAAGATGAAGCTAGACGCCGAAATTACCGTAGTTGTTATCTGAATGTTGTCACGGCTCAGTCGCTTGTGACTGGAAATTAACTACTTTCTAATTAGTTTCATTGTTTCGAGCTCAGTTTCAAACCGTCTTTTGTCCAAAATTTTCGAAATCGAGATAATTACTGTTTAGTAATCTTGAATGGTGTTTCTATTAATTTCTCCAGTGATTTTGTTTCAAATCAATCTAGAAACCTGTGGAAAAATCTCTTAGAAATATGAGTTTAGTTTCAAAATGTCTCTTCTCCACAACAACATGGCGGACAATTTACAGGGAAAGGTATTCGAAACGAAGTATCCTTTTTTACGTCTTCCATGAGTGTCAGCACTTTAGTTTCAAAACGTCTTTTTCCTTAAACTTTACTGAGTGACGGTAGGTTTGAAAATATTATTAAACGTTTTCGCTGATTTCCCAAAACTTTTGAGAAGTGAACAAGGGACGTTTTGAAACTAAAGCCTTATATGCCTTAAAGTATATGTCTCATATGAAAATTGTGTAGTAGGTAACTAAATTACCTGGCCAGGTCGAATCCGAAAGAGATTCTTTTAGTTTTATAATAACTATAGTTTAACAAGTGTATGTTTATATTCCAAGTGTTGTATAATTATGTGTTTGTTATGTATTAGTAATCCATGTAATGTCTGTATGTTCATGTAGATTAATTATCATGTATTTCTCACTTGTTAATCTTTGATTCTGTAGCTCTAATTTTTTGTGTCTTTCTGACATTTTTATATTTTTGGTCGTACAGGAAAAGCTAGAGAAACTTGAGAACTGACCATTCTTCCGTTCTGTCTTTGTAGACTTTTTTCTCTCTTTCCCATCTTCTCTCCATAGCACAGTACAATTGCAGCAAGTCTGCTGCAATATTCGCATTGTAAATCTCCATGCAGCAAGTTTGGAATTGCAAGGCTGCAAACTTGCTAATGGACGGATGCCAAACTTGCTGCAAACCTTGTTTTTTTTTTAAAAAAAACGTTAGTAGACCAACATTGAGCCTGTAGCGAGAAAAAAATTCAGTCTGCAGTGGGATTTGAACTCATGACCTTCAGATTTGTTTGTTATCCGTCACTCTGCTGAACGGGTTCTTCAACTGAACGAAGTACGTTTTATTAGTCCTTTTGTGTTACGAAAACAGTTTCTGGAATAGAAACCTATGCAGGGTTCGAAATGGAAATTTTCACGAAACGGAACGCTTAACCTTCATCAGAATCCTTTTTGTTTAATATTACTACAGTGATTAGACGGAACAGGAACCCCACGAGGAAAACTCGGCGGGCCGCTGCGGGCCACCGGAGGTCGCCGAATTTTCCTCATAGGGAAGGGTCCAGATATGCACGAAGCGTAACGGGTTTCGGTCTGTTCCGGTCCATTTCGAGTCCTGCACGTATGTAGGTTTTAATTCGAAACTGGAAAAGCTTATATTGATCCTGTGCTATGACTGATTTACATGCAAGCTTGCGTTGCTTGCTTTGCGTGCGATTTGGGTGAGTAGCCAATTGAAATCCGTGTTTTATTGCGTGCTACGTACTACGTAATAAAAACACGTGCTTCAATTGGCTACTCGCCCAAATCGAACGCAAAGCAAGCAACGCAAGCTTGCATGTAAATCAGGTCTTAGATTAGAGCTATGAAGAAGGTTGATTTGTGATTTTTCACAAGCGAGTCACCTCAAGAATAAAATAATGATGTATAGTTTACTGTTCGGGTCGACGATATTTCTCAAACAAACTGGCAGCCAATTTCAAATAGTACGCTAGTTTAAACCAAGTTTCGACTAGCATTGATTCTTCCTTACAGCGATACATGGATTTAGATACGGGAGACGGATCGACTGGCCCAATACAATTAAACTGGGTCAACTTGACGCCGGTTTTCGATTAATCTTGCCTGATGAATTGGGATTTTATTTCGTGTTATTGGTTGGCCTACACCTGGGTATGTGGAAGTAAAGAATGGATCTAGCTAAGGAAGAGAGGAGGAAGATCGGAATATTTTAAATAAGGTATTGTACGGAACGTGATGTTCAGTTGTTTATTTTAATCAATTTCACCTTCAAGTGATCATGGCTTGTGCTAGCTTTAATTCCGGGTCACTAGAAGTAGATCCGTCTCCCGTATCGAGAATTATGACAGCGTTAGACTAACATTTATTTTTCCTGTTGGAATACTAAGGGTCAGTTCTACAATCGACCGATAAACTTCTAGTCAGTGCGAAGTTGAAGCCAAGTCTGATTTTGGCCAATGAGAGTACGCAAAATGAGAGTTGACCCTCAACTTAGCGCTCACTAGAAGTTTAGCGGTCGATTGTAAAATTGACCCTTATTGGGTTTAAAAAAATAAGAACTCTTTTTTGTTTGTACTTATAAATATTTCCTCCCTTTTCTTTGCTTTTGTATTTCTCAAGATTTTACACAATTTTCAAAATTGTACACATTTCCCGAAAATAATAAGTTAAACCATTCAAGTTAAATAATTATTGTTTTGTTTCATTATACACAATACAAAGACCGAAAACGCAACATGTCATCGACCCGAGCAGTAAGGTGTATACATCATTATAATTTTCCTGAAGAGCCTCGCTTGCGAAAAATCAACGAAGCAAGCTTCATAGGTTAAAACACGATCAATGAGCTTTTACAGTTTCGAATTTCAGCCTATATCAGTTCATTTACGTCAAAAACATAACATAACGTCTTCGTAACATAAAAGGACTAGTAAAATAGAAGGCAGTCAGAAGTGACGCAATAAAGTAGTGGGTAGAGAGACGGACTACAAACAAAACCGAAAATCGTAGGTTCGAGCCCTTTTTCGCCAGCAGGGCACTAGCACTAACGATCGTACAGGGAGGTTACACACTAATAGCACACAAGCACTGATTTAAAATAGGTTGTGCTTAGTGCCACACCCCATCATGAGAGGAAAGAAAAAGAAATTATCACACTTTGATCGTACTCATACAACGTCATTACATTCGTAGCCAATAAGAATTCATCTGAACGTCATCACCTGTTAGCCAATACCAAGTGTTGTATTGAAATTTGTTTATTCTAGGAAAATGGTAGCTGGCGATTTGAAAGTAATTGATTGAAAATGTTAATTATTTTTCTGCGGATTCATTTGGAACCGTTTTCTCGACAAAGGTACAGGTGAGTTAACGACCTGAAGCACGGGTTCTTTACAAAAGGTAACATGAGAAGTTGCACAATAGTCTTGTTTTTGCTTGTTAGTACCATTGTTGACAAGGGTGTAGAAAACTGGTGCACTCTGGAAGTTAAGAAATGTTATTTTTCTGGTGCTGTTATAGTTCTTACAGGAGAAATGGCTTCGTGGGTAAATAAAGGAAGGTGTCTTATGTAAAATTTGCGCTGCGCTACTTGTCTAAAGTGCCTAATTACTGTAAATAACGAAGGTTTCTTACCCGCTTAAAAGGGCAAGGTTCGGCCATTGCAAGGAAAAGACGATATGGAAACCGCAGTGCCATGAATACGACTCCCTTGCGCTTGCAAATTAGCGGGAAACAGTGGTAACCTCTTGCAGTCGCGTGTGCAATAAAAAAACCGCACCTGACCGTAACTAACCTCCGAGTGCCCTTGGTCACTACTTTTATTAAATTTCCTAATGCGTGTAAATAACAAAGATTTCTTACCCGCTTCAGAGTGCAGTGTTCGGCCATTGAAACAGTGGTAACCTCCTAGAGTCGCGTGTGCAATAAGAAAAAAACACCGAACCTGACCTTACCTAACCTCCGAATTCCCTTGATCACTACTTTTATTAAGGTATGTGCAGATGTTTTAAGTGTCTATCAGTATGTCCAAAGCATTCTAAGTGTAAATGAGGGAAAATCCTGAAAACGTGCGTATATGGCCCGAAGTGTATATAGTGTAAGCCGCGATGCGCGCAGAAATTTAACTTTCGGAAATGAAATAGAAAGAAACAGTGAAAATCCGAACGAAAAATATCAAGTGGTTGTCTGGCGATGTAAAGCTATAACTGCACGTATAATCTAACCAGTGTAAGGTCAGTACATATGTGCCGTGGACGAGTTATGTACTCCCCTTTATGACCTTTGTTTTCTAATTCCTTTCCGAGCCGTGCGAGGTGGGACATTGGAATTAAGACATCGGTGGAATGAAGAAAGGGCTTTACTATGGTAGTGACGTACCAGTTTTAAAATCACTTAAAACACACACAGTACGTGTTCATGGAAGGCGAGCGTTTTACGCAATTGTTTTCTTGTACTTGTTTTTAGATTATCTTAAATTAGTGACCATACAAACGTGGAGGTTAGGTGCGGTCATATATCATTACAAAATATATTTTTATATGTTCA